>JANHGN010018292.1:0-10402 GCA_024605025.1 Megaceryle maxima
CCTTTCCTTTCCTTTCCTTTCCTTTCCTTTCCTTTCCTTTCCTTTCCTTTCCTTTCCTTTCCTTTCCTTTTTTTCCCCTTTCCTTTCCCCTTTCCTTTCCTTTCCCTTTCCTTTCCTTTCTTTCCCCTTTCCTTTCCCCTTTCCTTTCCCCTTTCCTTTCCTTTCCCTTGGATAGTTATCTAATAATTTGATAAACTTTTAGGTTGCTTAATATGTATTTTCATGCTCTCTTTTTATCCATTTGGTAGAAGGAAAATCAAGAGGAAATCTCCCTGGCAGTTGGGAAATGACATTTGGGAAGCACACACTATTCACTAATATTACAGGGAGATATATAGACACATTTTCAATGCAACTCTAAACTTGTTATTAACATCATTTAAATCACAAGAAATTGCATTGTCTTCAACAAACAGTGATGGAAGTTGGGCCAAGCGTAACTTAATAGGGGTGACAATTGTTCTATTAGTGCAAGGAGAGCACTACATGTGTTCATACTTGCTTGGAGCTTTCTTGTCCTGTGCCTTGCAGGGGAGTTCACAGGGTTCATTTTGCACAGAGATACGGAATTCTTGCCAAAGTAATCCCTTACACAGACCCACTTGTGACTCAGGTATCATGGACCTGCTGCATATCATGTTGACACAGCAGTTACACCAGACCCTGAGAATATGAAATGGAGGCCATCTGGAGAGCTAGATAATGTTTCATTGTGCAGCTGAAAATTTGCATTCAGCATTTAAAGATGTGAAGATCTCAGAGAGGCTGCTTGGCTGAAGTTAATCTGTTCCTTAGAAAGAAGAAATGGAGTAAAGCTGACAAAAAAAAAAACAAAAAAACAACCCAACCAACCAACCAAAAAAACCCAGAGTTGACACTGTGAAGTCAAAGTAGCCATACCAGTTTTTCAAGAAACATATCTACTTTCTGACCCTTTCATGCCTACTGATTTCCTGAGTTATTGTGCATGGCTATATGTGCAGTTTAAAGTCTTTTTAATACCATTAAACACCATCATGTATTTAAAGACAGAATTATGGACAGATCCTGAATTTATTTTGTATGAGCCCATAGTATACAACCTACCTACCAGGTTTTGGATTTGACTACTGTGCACTCTTTCTCTGACTTAAGCAGAGTATTTCACTTTATATTTACTAAATAATATATATTTTTTTCCCCCATTTTCCTTCCCCTTTTTTGTCCTACCTGTCCTATTTCTTTACCCATAAGTTTCCTTCTTGTATTTGCTTTCAGGATGCAGTGGACTTTCCCAGAGTAACACAGATGCAACCTTCTGTCAGACTTCAACTTCATGTACTTTTACTAGGAGGTTTTCATTGACTATTTCCAGTGCTTAATATCTATGGAGCAAATCATAACCCCTGCCGAGATGCTTTCTGGCTGCTTCCAAGGTATTGTGGCTAATGAAACTGAAGACTGATGCTTGTCCTATAGCAGCAGTTTGAAGGGGCACTGAAAGCTCTGCAGTGTGACTAGAGAGAAACTGTGAAAAAGACAGGTCTTGCAGCATGTAATATTGGTTTCCCTAAATGTTCAGTACTGATCTCTTTTCTCCTAGTTCTGTTTTCTTGCTAAATTCCCACGTATTAATCAGGATGAGAAAGTGTGTAGAATCTGCTAGGAGACTACAGCAGACAAGGATCTTCCAGCTTAAGAGGGGTACTCAGTAGCTCATAGTGGAAAATAAAATTCATTAGGATTCTGATGCCTTGGTGTTTTGCTAAGACATTATTCATTTCAAAATTGATAAATAATAATATCATTGCACTCCTTCCTGACTTGAACTTGTCTATTTTCATCAAATTGAGCGGTTCCATGGAAAGCGGTGAAGTTGCATTCTTACTGCAAATTTTTATTAGTGGTTTTGTAAGTCATATGTGGGTTTCAGTTCAATGAAAATTATGCAGGAGAGAGAAACACTTGGTATCCTGTGGTAAGTCAGTTTATTGAACTATAATTTCCATGCTCTTTAGCAGTGTACGTCTTTAGCCTTCACCGTGTTTGCGCAGCCATCGGAGAGGGAAAAAAATGCAACTTTTTTCCTCCCTGGGGCAGCATCATTGGTATGCTGCAGCTGACAGCTAAACTGCAGATTATGCTCAGGGCAATCTCACTAAACACCTTAAGCATCCTCCCCTTTTCATTAATGGATTTAAACCAAACTGGAAGTACTGTTGACAAAGCTTATTGCAAATACGCTACGGAGATGAGAGCAGGCACTAGCACTGCTGGAAGTGGGGCAAACCACTGCATCTATCTAAAATATTACCTGCCTTACTACTGTTCTGTTCAAACACTTCACGGTCTTGCCCATTATTTACCTTCAGAAAATTCTGTAGTGGCAGCTGTGCCTTTATCTCTGATTTACAAGGGAGGAAGTTATAGAGCATAGCTGAACACCTTGCCTGAAGTCATGTAGGAAGTATACAGCGACTGGGGAAGTTAAATGCTAGGTCAGTTCCCTGTTCACCAGGCAGCTCTTCCTCATTAAATAACCTTTGTTTTCATAGATGAAAATGAAGGAGTTGTTTGCTGTGAAACGTAGTGTAAAACACAAGTTCTAATGCTTTTACACGAGCAATGATAGCATAGCAGATGTGTCTGAGCAATTGCTTCATGTGAGCTGGAACATTGTAGGGATCATAGCAAGACTTTTCTTGGAAATGAATGTATAAAAATTGAAATTTTTTTGCACGTAAACTGATAAAACCTGGCTTGAGATGGAGCAGCAAACCCCTACAAGTCAGTAGATCTGAAATGAGAGTAGGTAATGGAAATCCTTTGCTGTTGGTTCACACTTTGTGCTATCACAGAAGTCAGCCAGAGATGAAGTGCAGTCATTGAGTCTTGTGTGTGACGAACTAAAAGATGTGATGTGGATGGTAGGAAACATTCAGGTATTTACAATTTGTTATTGCATACCAGAGCAACTGTGAGATAGTGAGATTAAAAATAACCACGTGCCAGATAACATCATATCGAGCATCTTTACTGGGGTTACACATCTTAATGCTTATCTCAGAATTCAGGGAACTATCCAGGAGCCTTGTTTTACAAAATGTCTTATTCCCTACATTTAGGATGATTCAGAGATAGAGAAGGGTGGGGAATTCTGGTTACAGAATTGCCACAAGGCATCCTAGAGAAAGATTAGTGAGACAGGCTGGATGCAACTGGAATAGTTTTATATTATCATATATAAAGAATCCTATGCCATCCTATAGAACAAAATACTTTTGTCGCTTTGAAAAGTCATGTGATTTCCATTAGATCCATCCATCTGATTTTTCTCAGGTTGCTATTAATGGCCCCATCTATCACAATCCAGACTGATAAACAGTTCATAATCATTTCACTTTATTTCTGCGTGCAGGGACTTGGTTACAGTTGAGTGTGGCTGGAGGGTACACTAGATGGCATTCTTGATAGCTGTGCATTTCTATACACACTTGCTGATGCTCAAATATGGTTTAGGGATTCCTGGAATAATTTCAGCAAGTGTGCTAAATTCCCCATCTGTGGCAGTTGCTTAAATGCTCCACATATAGTTCTGGCTGTATATCACTTTCCCAGATACAGGCAAGTGGATGAGTGGTGTTTAAGCTTTGACAGCTCGTTAACTAGTCATCATCGAATTGCTAGGTTACCTGTTCAGAGATAGTAGTCTCTTTAGTGTAAATCAGTCTGCCTTTACTGACTTCAAAGGGGGTAGGCTTCTTTTTTGGTAGCTTTGGATCTGGCCCACTGCTTTTAAAACTGTACCCCCTGAAAGCTCTTCTGTGACAAAGCCTGGGGCAGACAACTGTGACGACCTTCTTCATGATCTTATTGTAACATTCATCCTCTTTCCCCTTGTAATATTCGTCACCACCAAGTTGCATTTAATGTTAGATAAAAAACAGCTTGGGGCAAAGCCATTTCTGTTTACATTTTAAACAGCAGAGCATTCTTTGGGGATCTGTAAAAATAAAAGCCAACAGGGCTGATGTCCATCTCTTCCATGGCCCTTGTCTGCACCATATAAATGAGTACAATCAGTATTTAGAGTTCTTGAAGAAGATAAATCTATTGTATTTACATTTTCCTTAGCAATCCAGGAAACTTCAGACATAAGATTTGTTATAAATAAATATTTATGAATTAGATATAATATTTATATCTGACATATATGTAGCTGTGGGAAGATTTTATGCTGCATTAATATAAAAGAATGAAGTGTGATCAAAATGTCTGTGTTAGTTTGATTCAAAACGTCTAAGAGGGAAGTAATCTGTCAGTCAAGAATTACTGCTCGCTAGAGGGATATTTATCAATCATTCTAACTAAAAAAAAAGCATATCAAAAAGCAGACTCAACCTAAATATTCATCATTACTCTAGCTTTTGAGGTTTCAGATATGATTTCCTGGTCAGTGACTGATTTTTTGAATAAACTGCTACAAGGCACAAGCAAAAGATAGACTGTTGATGAAAGAAGCTTCTGTGTCTGTTCTTTATATATAGTCATCAGACTAGGATCATCAAGCATGAGCTGAAGTTTTGAATCACTGAACTGAAAGAGATCTTAAAACTTCATCTAGTGCATCTGCATGCTCTAGGACAGGATGTAGTGGTTTTAATCTATGTCAAATAACTTTTTCTGACCACCATTTTGCGGTCACTGTTTGCACAGCATTTTGAACATATGTTAAAACTAAATAAATAAACAATCCCAGCCAGCCAGGTCTGTAAATATTAGATATGTTGAGCGTTAACTTGAACATTCATCTGAGCAAAAAACAATGCAGCGTATAGCAGTAATATTTGCTTTTCATTAAAGGAGTTGCTTTGTATGCTATAAAACTATTCTGGTGTTAATATACTGTATACAATCCTTTAAGTATATGTTCCTCCTAAATTGCCAAGTATGTTATTTGGCTATCCCTGTTATTAATTTTGCATTTGCACCTATTTAAATGCAAGGTTAAAGTGAGGTCGGTCACACTGTCACATGTAACTAGCTCAGCCAAGCAGTTTGGTGAGCAATGAAAATTAGAGTCACTAATTGACAAATGTCACCCGCAGTTTTATTTGGGTAACTGTGTCATCTTTTGTCTTTTGATACACAGGGCTGAGCCTTTCCCTGCATTTCATTTTACCTGTGGATTTTAGACTTCAGAACAATTTGGAGGGGAAAATAGCAGGAAAACTTAGTGTGAGGTGACACTAAAAGAATTTAGGCAATTTCCCCTGAGTGATCTGTTTCACCAGAAAAATGTTTTATCCAGGAAATTTAACTAGTTCTGAAATACATACAAATATGCTCTGACACGTTCCAGTGTGCTCAGCATTTGAAATTACTCATCAAATGGCATACTTCAGTCAAAGGTTGACTGTGAGCTGTTCATAATATGCCTGTGGGTACCTTGTCCGTGTGCCATGCTCAGCACAACTGTGTTCCAGTAATAAGCAGCAGTTCCTAACTTAGAAAGATTGACTATTGTTTTGAATTTTTTTTTTCACTATGCTTATTATGTTCTACACGTCTAAGTGTTTGGTCACCTCTTTCATATAAGGCACAATTTCTGTTCCCCTGTTGGATTAATTCTCATGCCAACATCAGCTCAAGACAAGCTCATGAACTGTTGTTGCAACACAAACACTTGTCCATATGTATTTGCTTGAGTCAACCTCTGTTTACATGCTAAGCAAACAAAAATTTGCTAATATGTGCTAAAACACATTGGCAGTTAAATAGAAGCAATAATAAGTAGCATCAAACTGAATTAACTCTTTTTGTTTTGAATAAATGAGTATTTTTTCTTGGCCTTTTCTACCTTTAACACTATTTATTTTCCTATAACACCCACTTCGAAACAAAAAATCTGTGCAGGGACAGTTACTTCATCCTCTAAAAGATCACACAGGCATTATAATGGTCCGAAGGTGAATGTCAGGCTATTAACAAAGGTCTAACTAGATGAGCTTTAATTGATTCCAGGTTTCATAATAAGATTTCATACAGTTCTATACAGTGAGTAGCTGCATGGAGTTGAGCCACCTGTAATTTTTAAAAACCAATTATAAAAATTCTTTGTTAGAATGCAATCTTCCCTGTAAAAGGAGGAGGCACACCTCAGTGCTACCAAGAAATTGCTGTATGGTTCTTATATTAAATACATTTAAAATGTGCAAGGACACATATTTGCATATATCCAGACGTGCATCTATACATGTATATAAGTATGTGTCTATACAAAGATACATATAGATATACACATCTGTTTATGCTCATAAATCCATAAAGTTACAAACATACACGCTGCTGGCATATTTATTCATTAGCTCCAGAGAAGAAATCAGTCCAGCTATTCATTGAAAACAGAGTGGATTTGGGGTTTCTTTTTAAGCTATGATGTGAAAGTAATTTTAACTAGAAGTCCAAACAAGGTCAATTTTGGATTCTTTTCTGTGCCAAGAAAGACTAATGCGTAATTATGTTATGCTTTTGGTGTGTCTCTAAAATAAAATCTCATTGGAACAGATAAGGGTTCAAATAAATGTTACTTTACTTGGGGTCTCAGTGACAATAACAGTTTTCACAGTTCATTTGCTCTTGTTTTACTTCTTACAGCTGTACGTGGGAATCTGGTCTGCAGGTCATTATCCAGTCTTGATGTTCCTAGCTGAATCATCTGCAGAGATTGATTGAAAACATACTTCACCTTTGATGTGTTTTTTTTTTTTCTCCCTGCATTTGCCTTCATGTTTAGTTCATTATGGTATTACTGGAATGCTGACTCTTTTTGACATTTATACACCCATGAGGACAGCAAAAGGTCTAGCTTGCACTATTAGATGCAAATTACATCTAATATCCTATACTTAAACAAATCTCAAAGTACTGTCTTAAACTGACAAATGCCAAGAAATATCAATTGAAAGTAACTTTGGATCATAATGACATGAAAAACACTATGCCACAAAGACTTAGGCGTTGAATATTGACCTTAACTTTGCATTCTCTGGCTGTTTCTTGATGAAGTCAAAAACTTAATATTAGGCTTTTATTGTATTCATTAGCAATCTTTCATATTGTATTGGAGCTTCATGTCAAGCAAAAACGCATTAAAGTGTGTGTTATAACACTAAGAGATGATATAAATCTTTATCGAGTCTTTATCTCTTTTCACATTGAAGGCTGGTTAATCCCTTCCATTTTCCTTTATGAAGGCATAGATAGACCACACAAGAGCCAGAGGGATGAGAGTAAATCATATAATCTCTGACCAAGAAATAATAGAAGCACCAAGCATGTGTGGTTCTGAGATACACGGGGTATAGCTAGCAGATCATACACAAGCATATCATCTTTTTGACCAGAAGTAATTTCCCTGTGTCTGACAATGGTGTATTAGCTATCACCTTATTTGTCCCTGTTTTGCATAATAGAGCATAAGCTGTATTTGTGGACTCTACAGGCAATTGAGTTGATAAGCAGCTGGGTTGTTTAAAGAAGTGGAAATTACAAGAATATATTGAATGTTTATGTTCATACCTTCCATGCAAAATATGTCTTTTGGGGATTCCCAGGATAAACATTGCCATGTTAGATGATGATCGATCTCATCACGAGGACCAGGTTATGGCTGACAACCTCTGAAAATCTGTGTTCATCCTGAAGCAGATGAATAGCCACTTCCATCCACATGGTATATGGTGTCTGGGTAGGGCACAGACCGATTTTGAGGCTCTTTTCAGTTTCAAGGGTCTTTCAATTCTTCATTGCTTATCCTCAGGCAAATGAAATGACCACAGAGGTAACATCGTCAGCTGGGGGAGGAAAGGTAAATTCCACATGCTTGTTGAAGCTTACTCTGTCACTTTGCAGAAAGGAATGCAGAATTCAGGGAGTTTAAAACCAAATACACAGTTGAGGTAGCCACTCAGTAGCCAAGTCACAAAGGATGTGTCATTCTCAGAGGACTCATACTGACTTTTCTGCTTTCTTTCTGGCCCAAAGAACCTTGGGTATTTTCCACATAGGCTGTTAGCTCTGACCACCAGGCTATGAAGGAAGAAATCCCTTTGGCAGAGGAAGGAATTAGCTTTCACCTCCCACTTGCTGGGAAAGCTACTACATTTTTAATAAATATTGACTTGCACAGTGTTCTTCTCCAATGGAGCTGTGAAAACACTTGCTGTTTTCTGGGGGCCTGATCTGGTCTGTGTTCATAAGCTCTACTCAGATAATGCTTACCAGGTCAGGAAGATTCTGGGGTCTTCAGTGAAGGAATGCCTGCTTGATACCCAACGTGTTCTTCAGTGTGAGCTTTGCAGTGCAATTTTCAACCATGCCAAAATATAAACACTTCTGCAATTGTGCAGAAGTTAAGCTGTTTGGGAAGTTTAAGGTGACAAAAGGCAAAAACTCTGAAGACTAGGTGCCTTTGATGCTGATGTAGCGTCTGAACAGAGGCTTTCAGGAATGCCATCTTGGATATAGCTACCAAAATATCACCTTTTCCTGAGATAGGTGCCTAAATAATTTTATTTTTGTTTATTTTCGGTTTGGATTCAACCTTAAATCCCAGGCCAGATAACAACTTACCCCTCAGCAAGACTTGTGTGATCTTGTACTCAGCGAGGTGAGCTTTAGTATGAAATTGTCCCTTTAGTCACCTGTCAGTTCTCTGAACAGCCAGCTAGCTCTCAACATGTCAGCTGTTCAACCATGAGAAAAATGATTTGAAAAGAGGGAGTTTTGGTTTTCTGAACATGTACAGTGCATAAGCAGAAGGGTGTGCTCGATGCAAGCTCTCTCACAGCAGACCAATCTGCTGAGGTGTACAAGATACTTTGAGTCAGGTCCTATTTCCAGCTGCAGGTAAAATCCTCACTGAAAACATGTTGCTATTAATTCAGAGAAGGCCAGAATTTCTTCTTGTAGTAATGTAGGACATAAAACATTTTCCTAGCATGTGGAGCACTTCATAATTTAACTACAAACTTAAAAGGTTCACTGAGGTTCGGATGAAGGAGTTTTTATAAGTAGGAAAAGTGTCTCTTTTTTTATTGCAAAGGTTGTATTTTCATAGCAATGCTATTATCTTATATGCTCATCTCTGAAGAGCTTGCTTTCTCCAAAAGCAGGAAATTATTCTGATAACAAAGAAGAGTACATTTATGCAAAAATGCACCTACAAAACCACTTCCTTTGAAGAAACAACATAAATTATAAGGGCAGAAGCTATTTAAGCATCTTAGGTACTGGTGAAAGAATTAGACATGATCAGCACAGTAACACAATGGATACATGGATATGTCTTCAGGAAATGGAAATACCTAGTGGAGGCTCGAGCTTTGTTTTCCTGACATTATAAAGATCCAATATTCCCACTGCATTAGGAGCACAGGCCTTTTTCCAGTCCTTAATGCAAGCTTCCAACACACTCTGGGCAATGAAGTTTAGCCACATTGAAATCCAGCAGCGTACTCCAGCAAGCCTAGACAAAATAGAGTAAATTGTTAACAACTCCCTGCAGATCTCCTTACTTTGCTTTGTGCAAGAACATACCATTTCTGAGGCATCTTCAAAAGAGGTGGTTTTGTTTACAGAGCTTAGCCAAATACTTTGTTTTACATTGAGCATTTCCTGTTATATTTAATATTCAAACAAGGAAATGGGCAATATCTTTGTGCTTACAGAACTCCAGCGTTGGGGTTGGAGGTTGTTGGGTTTTTTGTTTGGTTTGAAATGAATGCTACTAAATTCTATTTCTTGAGAATTTTAATTTGATTCAACAGTTCCTCATCCTTAAGAGGATTATTTATTTAATGGGAATACTTGCTAAGGAAACCAGAAGATATTGGAGTGGTTAAGACTCATAGATCCCTCCCTGGGAAGCCATTCCAAACTACTGTCTGGGGAATTTATGAGTCAGATTGCATCCATGCAATTTAATTTAATAGCTACTGATATATATATAGATATCTTTCATGAATTTCCTGAATCCCATTTTGAACCTAAATATATACATATATTTGGGGAGTCTGTATATTGATTGTAGCAATGAATTCAAATAACTATGGTTTGAGCTGATCTCAGTACAGTGTAAAACCCCAGGCGTTATATGTTTATTAGATGAGGCTTTACAAGACCACCTTAGAACCATGCTGGACTATGTGGTAAGACTGAGAGTGGTTTAAGTATAGAGCAACCTACAGGAAAAAAAGTAACCAATGATAAGACTTCTCCATAAAATTTTGAAGGTTCTTGTCAGGGTTTAGGGTCAGGGCAGCCCCTTAGCCCTGTCACAGCCGCTCTCTGTTCACCCCCCTCCCTCCCCACAGCGGAGAGAAAGGGAATGAGGGAGAGAGACTCAGCCAGCAGACAAGGG
>JANHGN010018292.1:10502-31298 GCA_024605025.1 Megaceryle maxima
CTGTGCCAGCAGCTGCTGCCTGCAGCCAGGGCAGGGGCTGAGAAGAGCTGAGCTGGGGAGGGAAAGCACCCACCAGACTTACTGCTGCTCTCATTCAGACCAGGACAGTTATAAGGAAGTGCTTTTGAGATTTAATGAAACTTCAGAGCCTTTAGTCTATTTGTAATCATGAACAGAATTTGCCTACGTGTAACCTAGCTTTGCCACTTCACCACCTGCACTACTTTACATAAAGGCAGAGACCTGTCATTTACTGTGTTGCACTCTACTGTGTAAACTTCATTAAATGTATTTGCTTCCAGAATGGGCCAAATCTAGAAGGATTATTTACAAGTTCATTAGTAATCAAAAAATTGCTGAACTCTCAAAGTCTTAGCTGATTATTGGAAATAATTAATTCTTCCAACTGTATTAATAGTAGTGTCTGCTTTAGAAAGACAATTAATGACCTTTCTGAGCTGGTAATGATTTTCAAAAAGATTAGTTCTGATGATCACTCTTCCTTTCCTTTCCCCAGCTTTCAAAATCTCATACAGCTTTTTGCCAAGAAGTCGTGGACA
Source organism: Megaceryle maxima (assembly GCA_024605025.1). Lineage (NCBI taxonomy): Eukaryota > Metazoa > Chordata > Aves > Coraciiformes > Cerylidae > Megaceryle > Megaceryle maxima. The sequence goes on from JANHGN010018292.1 coordinate 11,063, forward strand.
CAAGTACAAAGCACAGTTTCATCATAGAGTCATAGAATGGTTTGAGCTGGAATGGTCTTCTAAAGGTCATCTACACTACCTGTATTCCTTACCATGTGGTTATACCAATTGTGTGAAGATGGAAAAGCAGAATAGAGTGTACTTTTGATCTGATCATAGCAATCTTTGATTTCTGAGATTCATATCAATTCTGCATTTACAAGTCTCAAAACAAGCTACTCCTTTTTACTGGTTTGGGGGGGGTTTAGTAGATAATTATTTCATCTGTGTACAGCCACAGCTATTGAGATATTCCATATTCCTTCAATGAAAGCAAGACTAGGGTATTAAAAAATATAATAAACCCAAAAGTGTTTTGGTTTTTTTTAACAGAGGGTGTTTAAAGGGACACTTGTAGAATGATTAGGTGAGGGTAAGTTTTTGGGTTTGAAAGACACATTTCAAGATAGCCAAATAGCTAGTGTCTCATTACTTTTAGACCTCACAACATAAACCAGAACGTTTTCATTCCATTAAACAATGGTCTTTTAGTAATCAGAACATTATCAAGATTTTAAAGAAGAAGGCTATCTATTGCTTCCTCTGAAACTTTTAGCAAAAGTCATCTATTATGGAAAAGGTTCATAATTTTCTTTCAAGATAGTAGGTAAGGCAAAGATTAACTTGCATTTTACTGACAAGATGCATAGGATTCCATGTGTGAGGATGATTTAATTGCATTTTGATCAACAAAAAGAAATCATTTTCAGGTGTAAAAACAATCCTTAGAAATGCTTCTCCAAAGGGATCTATCCTGTGCATGACACAAATATTTTATCTTATAAAAACAAATTGGTTTGGTTTGGTTTGGTTTTTGTTTGTTTGTTTGGTTTTGTTTGGTTTTTGTTTGTTTGTTTGTTTTTTACTAGGATTCCTGGATATCAAATGGAAATGTAGGGTGGTTACAGAACAAATGTAGAGGAAGAAATTCAGAGGGATATGACCACAATTACTGCTTTTAGTGATTTTGTAAAGTTAAAAATAGTATTAAAAAATAAGGTAAAGTCCTTTTGGAATAAACAGTAATAAGACTTTATAATTACAGTCTTCCACATACAAGTTATTGCTTGTGAATGTCACTTAAAAAAAAAGGAAACTTTTAGCTCCACATCCTGAAAAAGAAAGCTAACTGAAAAGCATGGGTGAAAAGCATCTATCTGAATGTAGAGAAGTGAGCATTGAACTTGTTGATGTTTGGACTTCTTCGTGTTCTTCCAAGATTCCAGAGCATTGTGAGGAAAAACAGGGTGCAGAATTATGTGTATCAATTCCCTGTAAGCCACAAAGTAGTTTAGAAGCAACAAAAACATGGGAAATGTAACTGATCACCTGCACAAAAGATCTATTTGGAGATTTAAAATATATTTCCTTAAGAACCTTTAGTGGGGCTAATGTCTCTTCTTTTAAAAATGGAATGATGCAAGCTACTGATTTGATGGCTTTTTAACTGAGTGCCAAAAAATTTGAGTCTCAATCTGTTCCTTTATATGAAAACAACATTTCCATGTAAAACACGATTAAAATCAGTGGTCAGAATGAATATAAAATGTAACTGTCTTTTTTTTGTGTGCTACTACCACTACCCATGTCTGAGGCTTCATAAATTGTTTTACAAAGACACTCAATGTACATCCTCAGTCTCTTTCATCTTGCAAACCACGGTTCAGAATTGCATGATGAATTAGAGCAAACCAAATTCTTCATCTTCAGAGCATCACTGGACTCAAGATGTTCATTGGACTGAAAAGAATGAATACTTCAAGAAAAAATAATTGGTTTGGAGGAAATGGTATTTTAAAAAAAATAAATGGTGCCTGGCTATGAATGTAAGGATCTGTTAGGATCAATTAGGAATCTGTTAGGAACAATTCTGCCTGAATAACTATCAACAGATAGTAAGGTAGTCATTATAGCCAGTCATCCCTAGTCATTATAGCCAGTCATCCCTTTCAGATCAAGACAAATCACAAGATTCTAATTAAAACTCTTCTGTAAAACAAGAAAAAATAAAAATCCAGAGTCACATTAAAAGTCCAAAAATACAAATGGTCTGAATGATCTCCTTAATGCATTTATAAAGCAGTGGGTGCTCAATTTCATGAAACACTTACCCCTGAGATCTTCAAAGTATACAATTGTTCTCAAGGAATTTTACTGGAATAAAGCAGATAAACTTTGCCTAACTGTTGAAAGTGTAAATCATTGATTCTTCTTAAGATTTTAGAATTGATTCTTCCTTAAGTTTTCAAAATTATTGTTTCTCTTGTATGTTAAAGTGCATTGGCTTTGAGATTTACAATTGGTCTTTGTTCCTGTGCAATCCTCAGCATGCAAAATGTTTAAAAGGTAGGGATAAATGATTCTCTTCAGATTCAAGCTATTTTAAAGCTTATAAAATATTAACAAGTAGTATAAGGAGATGCATAACAAACAATAGTAAGAACTGAGTTGAGATGATCAAGCATTTTATTTTTCTCATGGTGCAGTCTATTAGTCTGTATTTTAATATAACACTGACATAATAGAAGAAAATAGGTAAAAATGAATCACTACAGGTTCTTTATGGATATGGTTAGCTTATACAGTCTTAGACCAAAATGCCAACAGGACAAATGTCAGTACCATTGCTGCTATTTCACAAACTTGAAGTTTTCCCAGCAACTGAAAAAGAAGCAGGTGAAAAATTGTCAGATTAGAGATCCAAATTCCTAATGAAGATGTGAAAAAATTATAATTTGTGGCTGCTTCTAAAGATTGCAAGAACAAGAATTGATAGCAATATATATTGAAAACTGGGATAGATAACAAGGTTGAAGGTGGCATTACTGCTGCAGGGACTTTTGTGCACTTTGGAAAGACTCTTAAAAGGTTATTGGTAGAAAGAAGAAACCAGGCAGCTAATGTTCATCTTGTCTCTGCAACTAATCTTTTTCTTCTGCATTCTGAAAAATGCCTCACAGGCAAAACATCACCTCTAACCTTGTTTTCTGTTCTGTGTATTTTATTAACCTTTCTCTTCTAAGTCTACAGTTTTCACTCGAGTGCAGCCCCGATAGCAATCTAGGTTGACTGATTATTATTTTTTACAATGATTAAGGTGTTACCATGACATTATTTCAGCAAAAAGGCCCTGTTTTGTTGCCATGGAAATTAACCAATAATAACTGTAGTCTTCACTTGTCTATCAGAGTTGTCAATCCAGCTTCTGCTTCCTAGTACCAAATTTGACTTATTTTTATTTAGCAAGTCTTGCTTCATTCAGGTGATGCAGCTAAGCCTGTCCTGAAGTATGAAACAAGGAACTGTGGGCCTCTTACTACCTGAATAGGATTCTAGACATCCATGGCAGGAGTCTATGAGATTCCAGGAACCAAATGAGTTAATCTCTTTGGCACAACTGAGACGACAGATAAAAATGAGGGAAGCTCTGTTCTGTGGTGACCTTTTGGAAGCATTGACAATATTTCCTGTCAGAATTCTACATCATCATCAGTCCTTGGCTTCCCAATCTCTAGACACTTCTGAGACTGATTCAGGGCACAACCAATGATTTGAGTTATCTGTGAAAAAAAGCAAGAATAAAGCAACCAGCCATGCAGATGTCTGATTTGTTTCTTCTTTGAAGGACACTTAGTAAGAGGGCATGATTTTCACTGAAAAAAGTAAATTGAGTATTCTTGACGTTTCCTTAGGTTATGAGTGTTATGGATCTGGGAGCACTTCCCAGTTCCTGGGTGGGCTATATAGTTTAGTAATCTCTAGATTACATAGCAGCATATGGCACAGAGAAATGCAGTCCTGCTTCCAGCTCTGTAGCTTCTATTCAAGAGAAACCATGTTCATTGGCCAAATGGAGCTGTGGTTCGCACAAGTAGGGATCACATCATTGCTCTGGGATTCTTCAAACCATGGTCCAGAAAGTAAATCTGGACACAGCTTCAGAATAGCAAGACCAGGTGGTGTGTTCTCAACAGCCATTTCTCAGACCTTGATGACAAAACAACTGTGTTCCCTGCACATCTTTTTTCCTCATAATTTCGCTTTATGGAACTGCACCTGGTTAAAGAAATGTTCTTCTGGTCAATGAAACATCTCTAGACAAGCAAAACCAGATCACTTAAGTTGTTAGACCATCTGACAGGTGGTAATTGCTAGTGTTCTCCTCAACAATGATTTATTGCTGCTTTATGCAGTTTGTTTAGTAAATGGCAGTGGTCTCTCAAGCTGCAGACTTTGGGGATTTTTTTTCTATTGAGCTTTGGCATCAAACTCCTAGGTTGGAATACTCTGGTAACACACAGTTCAGGAACTCCACAGCTGAGACACAAAGTGTATTATTGTGTTGGCTGTTGTCATTCAGACCTATAGTGTTATTTGTCATTAGCACTATTAGAAGGCCCTTTGGATAATCAGTTTACCAGATACAGACAACTCATTCCACGAGTGGTAATACGTCTTTACTTTTCAGTAACTTTTTCTTGCCATTTTATATCAGAACTGTTCACCTCCTAAATTAACGTGCTGGCATTACAGCAATTAATGTGGCATTCACTTTCTGAGGGGACAGAATAATAAAGAGCTGGAGGACGAAAGGGAGTCTCCTAAAATTGACCCACAAGTGAATAGAAACTTTTATCCTATCAGCATAGAACATCTTCAGTTATTTTCCTAGCCCAGAGTACCATCATTTTCTATATTTGTATATCCCTTTCCTGGGACTAGCTGCTTACAGGGTATTAAGATCTGTGCAAGGCCATCTCATCCTTTGGTAGCCTATACAGACATGTGAAGCCCTCTTGCTTTCAAATTCTGTTGACAAGCTCTCATCAATGAAGCATGTTCAGGCTAGAAGGAGCTTATGAAAGAATTTCTTTGATTTTTATTCTGACAGTCTCTTCTGCTTACTGGACATTACTTCCATTCTTGCTGAAGGCTTTGCCTGAGAGCTTCCCTAACAGAAATTTTTACTTTGTCTCTCCAGTGATGCCCCTTTTACTTTCTTATTTTGTCTTTCATTTTCCTCATCTTCTTCTAACAGTCCAACACTTGGTTAATTCACCTCTATTGCTGCTCTTCTTGCAATCCTGGACCTGATATGGCATTGCCCAGCCCAGCCATCACTACCCACCCACTGCCCCTATAATTTTCTTGCTTTAAATCTTTACACCTCAGGCTTTTCAAGAGGGACAATCTGCTAGCTTCTGGTGTTTCATCAGAACATTGCCCTTTAGCCTTGATCTCTGTTGATCTTTGAGGGTTTCTGTGATAACAATCAGAAAAATTATGGACTATTTCTATTAACTGTAACCACAACGTAAGGACTTGGAGCTCACCCTGCCTAAGCAACCTGCCTTGAACTGCAGGAAAAGAAAAGTGAACACTGCCTCTATTGTTAAAAACAATGAACATCCTGAGAAGCCAGGTCACCAGCCGTGCTCGTCCCAGAAGACAAGAAAATGGAGTAAGAATGTTTTCCTGAATTTCAATCAGCTGTTATATCAGATTTGCCTTCACCATGGCCAAGGATTCACATTCAAGATAAACTAACAAAAGAGATTTTATTTAATAACAGACAAGTTGCAACAGGGTCAGACATCCAACAGGAGAGCATGTCACAGCTGCTGACTTCTCAGTCTAAACAAAAACAAACTTCTCAGCCTGTTTGTTTATGGAGAGGAGGTGCCTCAGCCCAGTATTCGTAAGGCTACTTTGTCTTGTCCACTGAAAGATGCAGTCACACTGCTTACAGAAAAGAGCTTCAATACCTGATGACAGAAAACGTTTAATTCTGAGGTAACAATTCCTTTCATTAACAATCTCTTCCTTACAAGAACAAAGCCAGGAATTTTTGTATTACTTATCCCTTTCACTCTAAAGGAAGCAAGCTAGAAGAGGGGGGGAAAAGCAACCTGCTTTTTTTTAAAAAAGACTTTTGTCTTGTTCAGTTTAAGCTGTCTCCAACAGCATAAGCAGAGACAAATCCTTTCAGTCAATGGAGGCAATGCTGCTACAAAAGTGGACGTTTAGAAAATCTTTTCCCACTATTGTTTGGAGTGAGAAAAAATATCCATATATGATTTTTCTACATGCGTGAAATGATTGCATCAATATTTCTTTTTAATTTCCTGACAGTGCCTCTTTCCTAAAGGATTCTGACTCATAGTTCAAAAAAATTCTTGCCATAATGAAAAGCCAAAGGTAGCAATGGGGAAGAGGTTGGAATGCCTGTAGGTGTAATTTCATAATGTATGCTGGTATGTAACAGGAAGCTCAAGAGTGTATTTTCAGTCAATATTCTTATAATTCTATAAAGTGTGAGAAAAAAAAAGAGAACCAATATGTTGAACTACATTTTGCTAGCCTCTTGGTTTCTGAATTTATGGGAATTTATTATGTTCTCTGCATACTTGTCCAGAGTCTGAGCTTCTCTAGCTCTAGAAATATAGCATACAGCTATTACAAGGGGAAAAATAAACAGAGTCCCCATCTGTCTTTGTTAAAACCAGTATTCAGCGTAATGCTCTTGGGTTTTTTGGTCATCAACAACTGTATGAGGAAATAATCTTAATAGTACCTGCTCAAAAAGGATTTTCACTTCATTATTGTATAATAAAGTGCTTTTTTTTTTTTTTTCCTCCTTCCCTCAGAGCAAGAAATTAAGAGCCAGTTGAAGGACCATATGGCTTAGAAATTCTATTTGTTTAGTTAGCTGATACCACAGTCAGGAAATCAACGTATAGGAATTTCACAACCACATTTCCATCTGTTTTATGTGGGTGATGCCATCAAAGAAGCTGACAAATCTCAGCAATCCTCCAGCATATGTCAGTTTTTGGTAGTGCTACACGTCCAAAGTCCATTCTCTCACCTGTCTCAAGCAGCAGCAGGAGCCAAAATTGGACATGATCTCTATGGAAGGCTTATGGCAAGACAACATGGTTAGCTGTGAACGGTGGTATTTCTAGTCTGAGCTGTGTTTGATAGGACATCCTCTCTTTTGTCACAGAACTTTTGGTGTAATTAGTACCAGCTGAAGTAAATTTCAGTATACAAAGATCAAAACAAGATTTTTTATATAGTATGTTGACAGGCTGAAAATCTGCTCATCAGGTGCAGTATCTACCGAGAGTTCCTAGTTGCTGGAGAGTATAAATGGCCCCTTCTGAAATCAGACATTAAATCCCACAGTCCCTGGGTGCTTTGAAGTCTTTCCTACTCTCTCTGTCTGGAGGGTATAAGGAGAACCATACGTTGGATTTGTGTGTCATTCAAAAGGAGAGATCAACTGAAACATTTAGAAATATTATTAGCATCACTTATATGTCATGGAAAGTCTTGTAACTGCGTTAGTTTTCATTATTTTCTCTCAAATCAAAGAAGATCAAGATGCTCATTCTAATTACTGTTCTCAAAATACTGGAGAAATGGTCAATTACAAATTCAGCCTCTAAAAAGGAATTTAAGCAAGAGAATTTTCATTCTTATATAAATAATGATCTGAATTTTGCAATTTGCATGCAACTGCTTGTGCTTTCACTTGCAGGTCCTAATTAGGATCACTACTGCAGCTTGTAGACAGCTAGACTATTAGTATTGTTGGTAGTTTGCCATGATGTTTGGCAAGTCAACAGAATCACACACAAAAAAAAGAGAGAAAAATAAGCCTATTATAAAAGCCAGCTTTCCCTTTCTGAAAGCTTTAATCTAGGTTTGCATATTCTGTACCTTTGATGAGGGTACAGATTAATTCTCAACCTACTGCTCTCTTTCCATCTCTCATAGCTTTTCTCTGAATACCATTTCAGAACAAATTTTCTTTTTTTACTCTTGGGCTGGATATTGATTATAATTTTTAGATTCTACTGCCTTCCCTGTGAGCATTCTTGAGAAGCCTGCTTAGGACTAAAGAGAATACGTTTATTGCTTCTAATTGCCTTTGGACTGCATGGTTGTTGTATATCCTTAAATGAAAGCAGGATGCATCCTCACCTTTTTGTTGTAATTTGTATGACCTTCCCACATAAGGTCAGCTTTTTTTGGTAAATTTGGAGTCCACCAACCCTAAGGAACAGATCATTAAAATCAGACAGCCTATAGAACATGATAGAGAAAAGCCTGGAGAAAGACAATGGCAATTTTATTTTTCCCTGTCTTGTGAATCGTTTTTTTAGATCTTAGGTTCTTCCATTTCCTTGCTTATCCATTGCTGTGTCCAATTAGAATGTAAACTCTCCAAAATTTTCTCATTCTGTGAGTCTGTATAATACCTATTATAATGGGACTTCAGTTTTTCTTGGGAGCTAACAGGAATATCAATAAAAGCAACAAATAATAATTAGGACCTGACAAAAAATAATTAGTTCCTCATTAAGCCCATCTGCAACAGTTATCAATTACTGATTAAGCACTATTAATATGTGAGCTTCAGTTGGAAATATCAGAGAGTAAAAATCCAGGGAATCAGACAGTTACAGAGGGAACAAACCAACCTGTCTTGTCTTTGTTTACGAAGAAGATCTATCTATATCTCCTCACCCACAGTGCTTGCATTCTAAGGACCTTTACCTTCCCTGTGTGACTTTCAGGTTAGAAGATTATTGTGAAGTAACCTAAAGAAATCAGAAGGCAATAGCCTCTTAAGTGATTTGTGTATGTAATTCCTTTAGAAATTTCTGGGTGTTTTTTTTCACCTGAATAAACCTAATAGTTGAAGAATCCCCTATCTGGATTGAATATCAACCCAGCATCTAACAGAAGTAGAAATTCCAAATGGGACCTCTGTTGTACAAAGTCAAATGTCTGTCTTAACCTCTGATACAGGTGAAATCTAAAAGATGATGCAGACAATATAGTTGTTACCAGATTTGATTTTTATTATTGTCTGGTTTTGTAGTTAATTTAGCTTAAGTGATATCCTTTCAGGCAGTTGAAATATGCAGTGGTTTCATTCCCAGAAGCAAGCAAACTTTTCCTTATTCAAGTGATTTGACACAGTACATTACAGACACAGCAAAATTCACAGCAGTTAGAAATGTATTCATTTTATTTTAAGATGCTTTCACAGTTCTCTATTTGATGCCAGTATTTGTAACCACTGTTTGCTGGGATATATCCTTTCCCCTTTCCTTTTCCTTTCCCTTTGCCTTGCAATTTCCCTTTCCCCTTCCCCTCTTTCCTTTTCCTTTTCCCTTTCCTCTGTTTCCTTTTCCTTTCTTCCTTTTCCTTATTTTCCTTTTCCTTTCTTCCTTTTCCTTATTTTCCTTTTCCTTCCTGCCTTTCTGCCTGCCTGCCTTTCTCCCTCCTTCCCTAGAGAATATAACAGATAAAAAATACACAAGAAAAAGTTTTCTTAAATTAGGCTGTCTATTATTCTCCTGTGCACTGGAAACAAATTATTTCAATATTTTTCCCAGGAAAACTATTAATACAGTTTATGATAGAAAACCCTAAAATATTCCTCTTCTGACTTACACACTTAAAGATGGAGCATAAAATGAGAAGCTAAAAAAGGTTTTAAGGAAAACTGAAAATGATAATTAGTTCCAAAAACCTCTCTTATGCCTGATTAGCTGTTAAAAATATGGCTGCAGAAAGAAAAAAAATGCCTTGACTTATACTCTCACTAAATGATTTTTAAGGTCATAAAATATTTCAGCTTGGCCCTAGCATTTAATTATCTGAAAATGCAATTTATTACTTTGGGCAGTCCAGTGTTATACTGATTAGCCTTTAATTATAGTACAAAACATAAAGTTTCACAGAGGCAGAATTTTATTTATTTTGAGATTTGTAACCCATTATATGAAATAGCAATTATAAGGAAAAAGAAAAAAAAAAATAATCAAAAGTAGAATCAGAACAGATTTTTTTTTTCTGTTTAATTTGTAAGGGGAAAGAAATAATTCTTAGCCATTCCACATGCAGAAATAAAGGTATTATTATCCTTGCTGTTTTCTCAGCTTATATACCCTGAAATTGATGCATATTAATATGTATAAAACTAGCAATATCAAGAAATTTCTGTAATAGTCTTTGCCTAAAACAAGTCTACCTTAATTATTACGATGTCAGTACAAGGGAAGATGCTGACTCTCATTAGTTTATTACTCACATGTGATCCCAACCTGAGATATCAAACACGACAGCACAAGTAGTGCAGAAGCAGGATAAGCTCCTTTCTCTGGGGACATACTGTGACCTGCTACAGTGCCACTTTTATTTTCCATGCTTACTCTTTTTGGTGACTGTAAAGGATCACAATTACCTGTGATGGGTCTCAGAGCCTCTAGGACCACCTTTTCTACATTAGTTGGCTAAAAGACCTTCATGCTGGCAGGAAAATCCAAGAAATGTTGCTATTCTTGTGGTGAGCCAGACAGGAGAGCTTTTGGGGGTGGGGGGGACGGGGTGGCTAGGGCTGGGGCTGGGGCTGGTGGTGGAACTGGAGACACAGCTGGATTCTTGACCTACCACATGGCTATGGGTTAGACCCATCACAGTAGCAGCAAAGAAGGAACTTGACACTCCTACTAAGGATGCTAAGAAAGGAAAGAGAGATGGAAAGTTAAGGAGAAATCCTTACAAACAAAGAATCATGAGCTGTTGGTGTGAAGAGCAAAAGAAATTATATGCCTGGGATCACAGATAGACTTTCTAGAAGGGAGTAAAAACAATTTCTTTTTTGCATGATGGCTGTTTCCTGATTGGACAGGAAATTATGTTAAACAGCATCTATTACATGGAAAGAGTCACCAAATCTTGAAGTGGTAATTCAAGATATAATTGCAGAATACTGTATGTGAGCATGACTCCTCCCCCCAAAAAAATAATTAAAAAATAAAAGAACAAGAAGTCAGGAACATCAGGTTGTGTACATGGAAAGAAAAAAAAAAGTTTCAGGTCTTCAGAATGAAGTTTAGGTATATTGTTTCCTCTCCATATAAGAAGGAACAGATTGATGATTCTGGACAACCTCCAGAAGTCCCTTCTGACCCCAACTAGTCTGTAATTTTCTATGATTCTGTCTGAACCACAAAATCATGTCTTTTGTGTGTAGTCCAACAGAAGTCCATCTTAGTGACTGGCAGTCATCTGGGGATTTGCTTTAAAGATGATGAGGGTAAATGCACACTTTTATTGCTGTTGGAAATGTTATGTATTTGTGATGGTATTGTTTCTTCCAAGGTTAGGCTGGTTTAGCAGTATTTTCAGTATTTCAAATGTGAAAATAATGAACACAAAAATTCTTAATGCTTTAAGGCTTTTATGGATCTATATTAAACATTTTCTAATACCTGCTACAGACACAGGGAGAAACTGGAAAACTCAAGATAATGAGATGAAATTAATATAGTTCCACTAGCTTAAAGGAACAAATGGAAGAAATAAGGAAAGTTGTACCTTATTGACTTTTCAACCTGAAACCATTGCATGCCGATTACCCCTGGAAGAGGAGCAGGTGGTCATTTAAAAGTCAAAACAGAATAGAAAACATAATCTGATTACTTTTAATGCCAATATCATAAGGTCAATGCCAGGGTTTTTTACTGTCTGACTGATGACTTCTGGTGTTTTAAAGCTGGCAACTCTCCAGGTGGTGTCTTGGCTCCCACAGGCCCACCCATGGATGCTACACTGAAGTACTGGGATGTTAATAACATCCCAGTAATACCACATCAACTTCTCTCTTCTCCAAACTGTCTCCCTCACAAGACCGTGAAGCACACCCTGTCACTTGCTCACCAGCTGGCACTGGTCCTACGGGTCTCTTCCCATCTGTTTCTTGCCATGTGCTGACCACTACGTTTGGTTATTTTTCATTTCTAGACCAGTGGCCAAGGTGGCCCTTAAGCAGGTTTAACATTGACCAAGCAATTCTCTAATCTTTACACATAAATGGAATTCAGTACATTACAAATACAAATAGAGACTAATACCATACTGGCAAAAACAAATTGGGTCTGTTATACAACCAATAAACCATTTTAAGGTCTTCCTTCTGTGAGACATAACCACAAAAATAAATGTTAATCCTACAAAATTTGGACTCTGCGGGTCCCAGAATCATGAAATTAGTGTAATTATATCCCAAACATACTTAGAGTAAATCTCTCTAACCATGCAATTAGAACTTGAACTGATCCAATTATGTGATGTAATGGCATAGAGTAATTATGCATAATGACACAATTATAATTTGTGATTATATCGTAAAAATCCTTCTGAAACTTTCAGAAAGAATATTAGGCACAAACCGTCACTCTTCTTTTTAAACTGAAAAAATTAATCTGTTTCAGACACCAATTTTAAAATATTTATGCCATGTTGCCAGTAAATGGTGTATTAACTTAAAATAATAATAAAAAAAAAAAAGATGAGTCAGATTTAGTTGCTTAAAAATGATTTCTAGGGACAGGGAAAGGTAAATGTATCATTCGCTGAAGTGATGTCTAGAGCTATTTAAAATTCACTCTTTTTTTTTTTTTTTTTAAGATATGAAAAGAAACTTTTGCCATCTCTATTAGAATTTCTGTCCTAGTAGCCTGTCTTGTCACTTATCATCACAGTACCTCAGCACCCTTCCAAGTAGATATTAAGAGCATCTCTATAAAACACTGCTATGTAAAAAAACAGACATTGATGAAAATTAAAGGAAAAAAAATGCAAATCTTTCTATAACAGGAAAACACATCTTAGGGAAGGTAGTTACTTTATCATTATTTTTCAAAGCAGTTTTTCTTCAGCTGAGAGCAAGCAATACACACCTACAAAGACACTGAAGGTAGAATAGCCCTCTGGAGATACCTGCCAGGTCTTATATTTCTCACTGAGACTAAAGCTGTAGTTGTTCATTGAGAAGATCTTCCCTGTCTGAAGAATGGAAGTGAAGCCAAGTGGCTCAAAATAGCACCATGTCATTGAACATGGGGAGGCCTATAAAATAAACAGCACAGGTCCAGGTGTTCTTGTTCTAACAGTGAAAAGCATCCCAAAGTAATTTCAGACTATCTTTGGAGGTATCCCTATATCTTACTATTACATACTTTAAAATTATGGAAGTGAAGACAGTGACCACTACCCTAATGAACTTCACATCTCTTACCCCTTATTAATTACGTGAAGTGGATTGTAACACCTAACCAGCAAACATTTATAACCCTTCTTTACTAACACAGCTCAGCTGTTCAAACTCTTCTCCAAAAAATTGTTCTGAATTATCATTCAACATGGCATGTGCAAACAGTAGGAAAATTGGATTCTAAAGATACTTCTAAGATGACATTTGTCACTAGGGATGGGATTAATCTGACTAAATTGTGGACATCTGCTTTGAGTTAATTGTATAGGCATCCCACTGTTATTATGGTAGATTAGTGAATACAGTCAATTCTTATCTCAGTGAAGTAGATTTTTGGAAGAACTTGGATGAATCAGAGAAGAAATATCTGTTCTCAATTTATACAGAGTAAATAATTTCACTATCTCTAATGTGAATGGGTTTTCTTTCTTTTTGGACAGTGATATTAGGAAAACTACTGGTAAATTTATTATGTAACTGGAAAAGATGCTTTACATGAGCATCAGCTTTTGCAGCTCTAAGTAGAAATTTTCATGGCCAACTAATTTCTGTCTATGTCTGAATTATCTGAACTTAGATGCTGTGGAAGATATTCTATTTTGAAAGATGGTTGAAGGTACAAGCATCATCACAGACATTACTATCTGTGCTGCCCTTGAAGCGCTACTCTGAGCACTACTTCTCCATAATTCAGTTTTAGTTAAGTTGCTGTATTGGTCTAATAGTACCAGAAAAGAGTTGGTTTTTTAAAGGAGAGATAATATCCCTTATTACACCAATTGATACAGCTAGGAAAAAAAGCTTATCTGAATGTTTTAAACACATTGCTTCTTGTAAAGAAGATTTTATCTCTCCTGGTCCTGTTTTACCTAGGGTTACTTTAATATAGAATATATTTTTGCCTTTCCTAGAAATCCTGAATTTTCCTTTCTATTTCTGAATTGGGTAGCTTATTACTTAGATCTGCTGAAGATGTAAGTTAAAGTTTACTATTATATTAGAAAATACAGTACTTGTGATATACAGTAGATTACTTTCTTTCCTGCTATGTTTAAATATGCTTTTTATAAGTAATGGTAATGATATGAGAAAAGAGTCTTGAACTTCCTTAATGGTTCCAGAGATTCCTGAAGGAAGCATTCAAAACATCATAAACAGGTTCTTCAATTTTTTAAGCAGTCCACATTTTAATCTAGATTTGTAGGAATTGTGTCCATAGCTTCTGAAAGTGGAATTTAGTCTCACAGTAGACACTCCCATGGATCAAGAGAAAAAAATGCTGCAAAGCTGAAATGTTTTCTATATCATTTTAAACTGGGTTACTGAGGTCTCTTAGTTTCTTCTATGAAATTACCCCCACTTTGTGCCACACTGATAGGGTCAGGAAGTTTTCAGTGAATTAGATTAGTTTTATTAAACTCTCATACATACTGTAAATATAGAATGGAGAGGAAAGCTATGTCAGGTAGGGTGCTATCTTTATAGTAGAACATTTATTATGGGGAAAGAAAAAAAAAGAAAGAAAAAAATAAAGCTTTTTGATACAGTTTATATGGTTTATAGTAGTAGGAGCTCTTAGACACTCATGTAGTACACGTTCAAATAGGAAGTGATGGAATAAGTCAGGTTTAGGGATTTTACTGAGTAAGGAAGCAAGAAGTTGGAGATTAAGCAGGGAATCACATGAGATTTAAAAACTAAAAAAAAAAAAAAGAGAGACATAATAATAATATAATCAATGTAATGTAAGGGAGACACAGAAATAGAAATGGATTAAGCTAAAATGCAATTAGAGTACAAAGAATTTTGGGAGAGGTGTATGGAAAAATATGGGGGGGGAGGGGGGGGGGGGAAGAAAAAAAAGCTACAAAGAGAAGATGTCTCTGAATGAACCAGAATTGAGGAGGCAACAACATATGAAATCTAAAGGACAAAAGCCTTGTATTTAAATATTTCCCAGGGGGTTGAACCATATGTAACTAACTTAGGAAGGATGGGCAAGACTTCAAGAAAAATGAGGTATGGTAATCTAAGAAGACCTAGTGTTGTTGCAGTAGATGTGGACATACTTTTCGTATTCTGTGAAGCTTTTGAAGACTTCAGTAGTTATCCTTTTGGTTAATAAGGTTGAACTGAGAATCCAAGAATCCAAGTCACAACTCCAGGTAAATATACTCACCTGAGATGCAGAAAATTCAGACTTGCATTTGTGTTTTTGTCATGCTGCCTTTTTCCAGAGCGAGCAGCTAAGGCTGTTCCACATGATTCTGGCTTTGAGGCAAATGTGAAATTTTATCTTGAACCAGAGAAATCTTGTTGACAGTGTCCTTGTGAAAAGCTTCTCTTTTGGAAACTAAATTCTGATGCAAACCAGTAAAATTTCTTAAAATATTTCCAAGCTAGATTTCATTTCTAGTAAGAGAGTGTGGGAAGAAATAAATTAATGCAACTATAACATTTGTTCACCATGACAAGGGAAAGAATAAGAAGGAAAAAACTCAGGGAATGAAGAGGGTCCAGTCTAAGTTCTTTCAATAGGGAAAGGTGAGAGGATATCCACATTGAAATGGCTAATAAAAGGGAACAAAGGAGGGGAACGCAGGAGGGGTAGTGCAGGTGAATAGCTGCCTGTCTCTCAGGAAGTAGTTCCTGGCATCCTGGTACAGTCTCCTAGGGAGTAGCTATGGAAGGAATAAAATAATTCAGAATGACAATATGCCAAAGAACGCAGAAAATGGGAGAAGACTGGTTCTGCTGATGAACAAAGCAAGAATAATAAGAGTATTGTCCCTTCTTGGTAGTGAGAAACTTCGACTCTTGCATGTAATGTCACGTACATGTACATAAGGAAAAATATGTGTTAAATGGCATTGACTTCTCTTAATATTTCTTTTCATAATTAATATGTCTGACAAATTAATGCACATTTGGTGCATATATAGTGTGCACTAGCACTGACAGCTTTAATGAAATAATCAGTTGTTATGTGTGATGCAGCTACTTAAGATTATTACTCAGAAGACTTTCTTCACTGTCTACAGCTTTGATACCTAGATAAAAGATATCGCCACATCCTCCTGGACAGTTTCCAAAGAAATTGTAAGAACGTAGCAAGTATTTAGTGCTGAATCCAAAGCAAATATTTAGTAAGCTGCCCTTTTTAATCTTTCATATTGCTAGTGTTAATAAAAGCCAGGCAAGAGGATTTGAATTTAGATATTCCGCGGAAATGTGCCAAGCTTTGCAGGCTCAAGTGTTCCAGGATCTCAATAGATTCTTTTACACTGGAATGTGGTAGTTTGGAAGAGTCATTCTCTATCTTCTCGATATCAATTTGGCATCAAATCACCCTTTCCAGGGAGTCATATTCTGAACAAAAGGTAGGAGATGGTCCCAGAAATGCTTGGAAGAACAATTACAGCTGGTGGAGATAAAGTGTTGTTAAGAGTCCTCTTTTCTTGAAAGTCAACTGTCCAAGCTTATGCTGAGATTTTGATTGAAACATTTCCATCAGTCAAGGTCATAAACGCTCATACATACATTCCCATAGCTACTTAGAGGCATTTAAAATATCCAAGTCAGTGTTATTACTGTAAAGCCAAGAATAAATTCTCAACAATCAAAAAGCCTACAAATAGGTTAGTGGTACTTAAGGACAAAAACTCTCACAAAAACATATGCAACTCTGGGTGAGGAGCCAAATGGTCAATGCTGATGAAAAAATAAAGGAGAATACTTAGTAACCTTTGCCAGATGCATATGTAAATGTGTAGAAATCTCTGGCCTGAAGCCTTAAAAGACTTGGCAAAATTTGTTGCTGATACCTGTATATAGACAGGAGTGAAAAGCATCTCCAAGAAACTAACCTAAGAGACAAAGCCTCTTACATGATAAGAAAGTTTCTGGTTTTGTTTTTGTGTGTTTTTCTGTTTTATCTGTTTTGGGTTTTTTTTGTTTGGTTTGGTTTTGGGTTGGTTTGTTGTTTGTTTTTTTTTTTTTTCTGGATGAATAAAAGAGATTGTTTGTCTGTATGATTATTATGTGGTAGCTTGAGGATCGTTTGTTCAAGATGCAGATGTAGTGATCTGCTATAGATGGCTAGAATGAATGTCTTCAGTGGATAGCTGCCCAACTACTTACTTTTGTTTGAAGAAACCCATATTCTACCTGTTAAAGTAGTCATCTAAGCTATGGCTGGCTATTCAGACTTTGTGTTTTTCTAGAAAGTGTATTTTCCCCCCAAAAATACAACGCTACAGATTTTAGGTCCATAATTTGGGATCAAGAAATCATGCTATCCATGGCTAGCCAGCCAATGAAACCTACCACCTCACATTTAGTAAAGTGCTTGACTGTAAAAGGGTGAGCTTGAATAAGTTAGCTTAATATCTTAAATAGAAACCAGTAGAAATGACACCCAAAATATTTTAGTCCAAAAATATTATGTGTTACTGTATCATTTCTTCAGCTGTTTGTGACCAGGAGAAAGATGATGAAACTGAAGGAAAATGATAGAATAATGGGTTTTCTAATGATTTAGGCTTCTGGCTTCAGAGAAAACCCCAGTGTTTTAGACTGAGATGCACCTGATCTATGAAGACATTTCTCTAAAATAAAAGTGAATCATGCCTTAAAAATTCCTACTTTAGCCCAAGGGAATTTAGGAGTCTGGCTCAGTTCTAGATATTTACAATAGATCTGTCTATGCGTTGCTTTAACCAGCACTGCAACCCAGTCTGACTAGAAGGGTGAAATGTTGGAAGCAGTCAGCTGTAACTGTGTCAGAATCTGAATTTGTAGTGCAATTCCCTTTTTTCTTTTCTTTTCTTTTTATTTTATTTTTTTTTCAGAAAATCCTAGATTGTAATCCTTCATGCTATTTCTCAACTATGAGAAACACAATTATCAAAGACCACCCATTTCAAGTAAAGTGAGAGTCTTTCTTCATGGAAACTCGCTAGACTGTGATTTTAACCAAGATTTTAACTCAAATCCGGATGAAGTGTATGATCTAGATAACAACATTGAAGATAATAATCTCAGAATCACAGAATGGTAGGGGTTGAAAGGGCTCTCTGGAGCAGATTGACCAAACTGAAGGCTGTGGCTGTCAAGTCACATAATGTCAGAGAGCAGCATGACTTTGGGGGATTGTCTGCTGTTGAAAGAAAAGCCTGATATGAATGAAGTGGATCTGAAGCTGTAATAATTGAAGAATTGTCAACTGGTGACTTTTCCTTTACTCCTAGTCAAGGCATAAAGTGGTGGGTTTTTTTCAAGTGAACTAACTGGTTCATTTATTTCACAGAATGATGCATACTTCTCGTGCAGCAACTAGATGTTAGTCTTAATGGTACATGAATAGGGAGTTTTTCCCTAGCTGGATCTTATGTCACTGGAGACATAGATATTGAAGATAGCAACTTTTTGGTAGAAATTCCTGTTTGAAAATAATAAAAATTATCATGTGTGTTTTAACTGTTGGTAACATAAGTCCTCATGTTGAGGTGGAACTTCCTGGGTTCTAGTTTATGACTATTGCCCCTCGTCCAGTCACAGGGTACCACTGAAAAGAGTCTGTCCCCTTCTATTTGACCCCCACCCTGCAGAGATTTGTAAGCATTCCTAAGATCCCCTCTCAGTCTTCTCCAGGCTTAACAGCCCCAGGGCTCTCAGCCTTTCCTCAGCAGAGAGATGTTCCAGTCCCTTCAGCATCCTCATAACCTCCATTGGACTCTCTCCAGTATTCCCCTGTCCCTCTTGAACTGGGGAGCCCAGAACTGGACACAATCCTCCAGCTGTGGTCTCACTAGGTCAGAGCAGAGGGGGAGCAGAACCTCCCTTGACCTGCTGGCCACACTCTTCTTACTGCACCCCAGGAGACCATTGGCCTTCCTGGCCACGAGGACCCATTGCTGTGTTAACTGTGTTAGCACATTGCAGTAAAAATGGGTCATCACAGCTAGAAAAATGAACAGAAGTTATTTAGTCCTTTCAACATCCATTGCACTGTTGGGAATGTTTCCTTGGTTATATTTGAACATTTTCTAAAAGTGAGCTAATTTAATTTAATTACCTAGTGCTTATTATCAAAGAGGAAAAATAATAAAATTAAGTCCATGGGGTTTTTTAATTACATTTAAAGGTAAATTTATTGGTTGAAAAGGGTTATATTGGTTAGTAAGAACTTTATGAAAACATGAAGGAACAAAAATATGTATTTTCTGGCTACAGTCAAGAGTCTATCTACCATGTTTGCAAGTGGGCAAGTGGCACTTTGAAAGACAAAATGATTGATTAGCCTTCTCTCTTTTGTGCTTTCAAGGTCGTTCCTGAATTTAAAACCATTTAAAAATAATAATTAAATTTCATAATCCTTCATGTTATAAGCAAATATAATCAGTCTCCTATGGTTAATGAATGAGTAAGAACAGTAAGCAGCAATGTGCTGACATTCAAGGTATCACTTTAAAACAATATCTTATTTGTAATAAAAATATCTTATTGTCTTGGTAAAGTTGTATTAACCAGAGACAATTTAAAAAATAAACTGTTAAGGTGTCTAGTAGATCAGTGGTGGCAAAGACAGTGAAGGGTGAATATATTATTCTTTTCTCATTTTCCAAAGTATTTTCAAATACTTTTTCCTGTAATTATTTTTCTTATTTTCTTCCATAACATCCAGCATCAAGGTGGTTTTGTGTAGTTAACATTTTATTTCAAATGTAAATTATTTTCTCATAATGAACTCTCTGGCAACTGATGCTAATTTTCATAAATATTCCCCTTTAATTTAAATGATCAGTTCAGTACTTAGGAGACAACTAGTTACGGAAAACAAAACACAGTTATTTTACAAATTCAACCACTAACTACTGTGAGCAATTTATGAATGCTTGCTTTCAGGATAGAACCACATTGTGTCACTGAGAGAAATTATACATTGGCATGAATAAAATGGCAACTATTATCATACTGATAGCATCTCTATTTCTAATTAGGCTCTAATTACCCTTAAAGCATTTGACTTTTCTTAGTAATTTCTAAGAAAGGTTTTTTGTTTTGTTTTTTTTTTTTAATTGTTACTGTTCTTTTGTCTTATGATAAAAATCTCTGTCA
>JANHGN010018293.1:0-31267 GCA_024605025.1 Megaceryle maxima
GTTTGCATTTTAGAAGAATATTGTAACTTGAGAAAGAATTTTGCAAGAAAATGTTTTGGCTGAAAAAATGGGATACCTTTGCAGCCTAAAGTGAAACGTGCCCTTAAGAAAATCTGACTCAGTGCAAAATGAAATCATGAGCCACTGGAAGTCTTACAATTCAAATGATTACTTTCACAGTGAATCTCTTCATCACTATGTACGCAGGCGGTTACTTCAAGAGCTTTGTCAGTTTGAATAAGTTCGCAAGCAGCTGTCACACATCTTTAGCCAATCTTTCCTTGTCACATATAAAGAACTCTGTCACCAGAACTGAAATGACTGTCATTAGCAGTTATGCAAACCACATCGCGTTCTTGTGGTTTTATGTGAAATTTCGGTAATATTTCTTGAACTTATGCAGGATGGCAGCCTGGCACTACAGGATAGTCTGATAATACTCAGGACAGGTACAAGAACAGATTCATTTTCCCACATAGCCTTGTGAAGCAGCACAGCTGTGTTTTATCATAGTGTGAGAACCTCTGGGAGGAAGGATGGGCTTGGGGCATACTTCTGCTGCATATTCCATGTGACCATGATCAAAACCAATTTGTCAATCAGTGATGAAGAGGTGATGACACTAAGCACTGGGTGTGGGTACACTTTGGTGAATGATGGTGGGATATTTGCATGGGACTCATACAGGGAAAGCTTTGCTCATGGCTAGATGCAAATCATCTCTGATATAGAAGGCGCTAGTCAAATGTTAAAAGAGTAAGGCACCTCAGGTCACTGAAACACTCAAGTAGCTCTTTGGCTTCAAAAATGGAGGCTGCTCTTGTCCAGACTACTCAGAATATAAGCAATTAAGTTTATAACTGTCCAAACCTGTCTATCAGACAGAAAGTAACGTGCCTAAGAAGACATGTTCAGAGGTATTTCTGCCTTCGCTTTCATTGTAAGTCTAAATAATATTTGGGTGTATTAAAATCTTCTGATATATTTAAAATGGTAAAACTGCCTTCTAGGATATAGTTAAACCAAAACAAAAGTATAGCCTTTTCTCCTTCGATGAAATGCTGCTGCTAAAAAACACCTCATGATGGTGTGAGTGTCTACAATAACTCTTTTATTCTAATAGTTATGTTTTAAAAAACATACTTTCTACTCTGTGGTCATAACAGTAAGGCTTTAATCAGGTATATCAGACTACTCCCTTTCACACTGATTACCCCACTGATTTCCTGCTCTGGCAGGGGTGTTGGACTTGATGGTCTTTGGAGGTCCCTTCCAACCCCTAACATTCTGTGATTCTGTGATACTCATGGAAGTCTTCTGATGGGCAGAAGAAATGAACCTCTAGAAGGTCAGGTAGAACTGTTCTGCTACAGATTAATGAATATCCAGACAGAAGTAACTTTTAGTGATAGCTTTTCTCAAATACTGACATTTTCAAAGACTAAGGCACTCAACTCCCTCTAGCTGTAGAGAGGAACAGGGTCAGGAAAATCATAGTCTAACCCTCTGCTACCTGACCACCTTTCTTGTTTCACTGTGTTGTAAAAGAGTATTCCCTGAAGGGGATACTCTCTTCCACTTTTCTTCACAGTCAGTGTAGAGCAACTGCAAAGGTAAATAGATATCAGCATTTCTAGTGGCCTACAGTGGAGTGACTGCATCAGTGGACAAGGGAAGAGCTATGGATGTCTTCTACCTAGACTTCACTAAGGCCTTTAATGAGTCTCCCACAGGATTTTTGCTACTAAATTGGAGTCACATAAGTTTCACTAATGGACTGTTAGATGTATAAGGAATTGGCTGGATGGACATATCCAAGGAGTTAGTCAATGGCTCATTGTTCCAGTTAGAAACCAATAAAGAGTGGTATCCATTTAAGGACTGTACTAGGACGAAACTGTTTAATATTTTCATCAGTGACACAGACAGTGGGATTGAGTGCACCCTTAGCAACTTTGCAGATGACACCAAGATGAATGATGCAATTGATTTGCTTTAGGGAAGGGATGCCATCCAGAGGGACTTTGGTAGGCCTGAGGAGTAGACCCATGCAAACCTCATGAATTTCAACAAGGCGAAGTGCAAGGTCCTGCACCTGGGTCAGGATAATCCCCAATATCAATACAGACTGTGGGGTGAATGAATTGAGAGCAGCCCTGCAGAGAAGGATTTGGGAGTTCTGGTAGATGAAAAACTGGATACAAACCAGCAATGTGCACTCACAGCCCAGGGGGCCAACTGTATCCTGGGCTTCATCAGAGTGTCTGGCAGGTTGAGAGAGTTGATTCTCTTCCTCTACTCTGTTCCTATGAGACCCAACCTGGAGTACTGCATCCAGTTCTGGAGTCCTCAGTACAAGAAAGACATGGACTTTTTAGAACAGGTCCGGAGGATGTCTGCAAATATAATCAGACGGCTGGAACACCTCCCTGGACCAGCTGGGTGTGTTCAGTCTGGAGAAGGGAAGGCTCTGGGGAGACCTTATTGTAGTCTTTTAATATCCTTTATGTCTCCTTATAGGAGACTTATAAAAAAGAGTCTTTCACCAAGGCCTGTAGTGATGGAACAAGGGCCAATGTTTTTAAACTGAAAGAAGCTGGGTTTAGACTGGATATAAGGAAGACATTATTTTACAGTGAGGCTAGTGAAGCACTGGAAGGTTCCCCAGGGAAGTTGTGGATGTCCCTTCCCTGGAAGTGTGCAAGGTCAGCTTAGATGGGGCTTTGACCAACCTGATCTAGTGAAAGATGTTCCTGCCTACTAAGTCCCTTCCAACCCAAACCATTCTATGATTCCTTGATTTCAAAGTTCATTCTGTTCTCCTTATGGAAACATAAATGATGTGGGTTTTGAGTGCTGTAATATGCCTGCACAGGTGTTGTAATTCCAGCAGATAGACTGTGCAATTCAAAATCAGTTGATCTTTGGCAAATTGTTTTCTGTCAAAAAGTCCAGTCTTCAAGCTAGGAAACATTTTATTTAGGGAAAACTTCATTCTGTGCTATAATTAAAAACTAGTCATTATGCTTATGATACATCATTATTGTGCTTTGAATCCTGATCACAGCAATGCACTCTTCAATGATATTCTGATCTTTTCTTTCCCTGTTGTAAGCAACACTCACTCCAATAGGTGGAGGATAAAGTCTGACCATCATGTAAATTAAGAACTCAATGGTAGATCCCCATATGATTTATCAGAGGGAAGCAGTACAATGATTGGAAAACAAACAAACAACAACAACAACAACAACAAAAAGGAGAAAACTGAGGTTCTACTTCTGGATGACTATCAAGATGACTATGCAGATAAAGGGAAACACAGAGGCATTTGGTTCCAAATCATCTGAGTGTCAGAAGGAAACCTGTGTCACAGGACTTTAGTCCAGGAGTTCCTATTTATTGGCTGTGCATAGCAGCTTTGCTCTAGTGCCCAACATTGACACAAAGGAATAAGAATGTAGTTATGCTGATAAACTGGTGAGGTGTGAGATACCATCTTTATAGCTGTGGACCAGAAGATGAAAACCATTTACAGAGTTAAGTTGTCTGGTTAATGCCTGCCTGTTGCTGTTACTAGTCCATTATGGTAAGACAGCCACTTCACTACTTGCTCTCACTTTGTCCTTAGATTATCAAGTCCTGTGCTGTAATAATTCTTACCTTATAATGTGCTATCGCTCAAGTACAGGAGGTGCATGTGAACTGTGTATTTCACTAAGGTGGTTGTTTTTGACAAAGTGGAATAAACTTAGCCTCACCCTACCATTTTTTTGATGCTTGGCTGTGGTGGCTGCACAGGTTAAGAGGTTAAGCATGTGGATTCCTTTGGCAGTCAGATAGTATCTAACACCTATTTGCTGGTGAGAGCTGTGAAAAATCTCATCCCTAATCATGGCTGTTAGTTCATTACACTTGTCAGATAATCTACATGACTACATTATGGTCAAGGAGCTGTGAGCCTACAAAAGTTTGAGCTGAAGGTCATGCCAAACCCAATCTTTTTTTTCCATGTTCTTTCCTTGGTGATATCCCACCATGCCAGCTTCTACCAAGGGAAAAGAAGCTCAGTCACAGGCATACAAGCTACAGTCCTGAGATCAGTCCACAATGTGTCTACGTTCTCAGTTAATCATGACTCTGAGCCCATTCCAAGCATCACCATGACTATGTGCTTCAAGGTTGACCAAGGCAAGGACTCTGAATCCCTAATTGTTCCTAATGATGCTCTATGGACAGATAAGCCATAGGCAGCTCCATCTATGAGAAGACACCTGAAACTGGTTATTGATGAGTATACTATAGATCTTTTGTTCACAAACTACAGAGATGATGAAATATTTTCTTTGAGAAAAACAGCTAAAATATAAAGAAAAGAAGTGGAGTGCTTTGCAAGAGCTGTTTCCATGACACTCTTTGCTCTTGACGGTTTCCTAAGTGAAACTGAAATATATACCACCCATATCAAACCAAGAAATGACCAAAATAAAACCAGAGGAAATGCACCTCTCTTTAAAGTAGCAAGTCACAGACTGCAATTCAAGTGGCAGTCTGTCTCCTTCCAGGGCCTAGGGAGGTGAATGGCTAAAGGGATCTGAAAATGAACACCCTTTTTCTCAGTTGCACAAAATCTTTCTACCTCACTGCTGACCTAATCATAAATTCATGACTGCTGTATAAAATTCAAGCTATGAGCTTTATTGACCTAAGCATGACACCCAGCAGTTCAGGAGGGAACAGTCTAAACATCTCATTTTATTTCATGAAGCCAAGAGCCCATATCACTTCCAAGTTCATTTTGAGTTTTCTTGTCTGCTTCAGCAGAAAACAACCCTCCCATGTACACTTTTGGTCCACTAAAGTGATATGAAATTTATCTATTCTGAATTTCACGGTTTCTAAGAGCAATATTATATAGTTTGCCATACAGAGCAGTGCATCATGCCGAGGAAAAAGAGTAATATTTTTATATATAAATGTGTAATGCTTGAGTTATTGTATCCTTAAAATAGGAATAGCCCTTGAAAAGAGTAAAGAACTGCACAGAGCTTCTCAGAGGCTAACTCATTTTAAATAGCAGGGATTCAACAAGTACCCTTTCTTATGGTCCACCTGTGTGACAATATAGGGAGTGAAACAAAGTGAAAAACAAGATACTCAAAAGGAATGGAAGCACAAGGATTGGAGTAGGAGTTACTAAATATATATACATATATGATTTGGAATTCTCTTTCTTTTATTTGGAAAATCCCATATTTGTTCTTTGATTCAGGCATTCAGGGAGCAAATCAATATTGCTGGAAATATAATAATTTGCCAGTACATTTCTTTTATGTCTGGAGCACCAAAAATTAGACTATGAAGAGCTTTTTTCATTACGTTTAGTAAAGTAATCTTGTCTCTATAAAAAAATATTACCTGTAAACCACAGTTTGTGGACACATAGACACTCTAAAAGTTGATGTGAAGTTGAGTTGAACATTTGTTAGTTAAATGGCATTAAACCCATGTAAGTAGTTTAGTTCACTTTCAGGCTGAAATAAGTGAAAACAAATTGTGACCATTTGAATTCTGAATAAGGATGTCCAATCAAGGTTTCTGTAACATTAATCTTTAAGTTTGTAATTTTAATTTGGATTAATGTCCCTGAGAGTCCTCACACAAAGAAATCCTGAGTCCATTTGGCTCACTGAAAGTTCAGTTTTTCCCAAAGTGAGAAGCTGTGGAAAGTGGACAGAAGTGTTTTTAAAAGGTGATATTAAAAACTTATTGAGTATTTGTCATATGTATATGTTGAACATGCAGCTAGACTACAGATACAGCTTGTTTTAGTAACAGTAGCTGAATTAGCAGGAGCTTTGTCTGCTGTCAATAAATTTTAACAGATGTATTAGGATCGTCACCTTCAGATGAGCAATAGGAGAGCTTGATCAAGTAATGGAGGACCAATAGATTTTGGGAGTATGTTTTTTTCCCATCAGCTATACAGGAGAAATAGCAATTTATTTCCCACTGGTTTTGCTTCTCCTCCAGTAATGTTCTTGTTCAGAATAAGCTTCTTATTTCAGGTCATGCAAGAAGTTAAGAAACTTCCTTTGTATTGTCATGTGGTCTAGGATATCCACAGAAAATAAGCAGTAGATACTGCCCCAAAATGTCTGCCTCATTTTCTGTCAGCGCTGGAGTGCACACACGGGCCCTTATGCACCTGCTCACCCCTGGGGCTCCATCCACCCTGCCCATGGCTCAGGATCCCATTCCAGCCCTGAGGACCATCTGTTCCCACCCCAGTGAGGCCACAGGACATTTCTCCAGCCCAACCACAGCCCTGCTCTGCCCAGTCATGGGCTATACTGAGTCAGGCCCACTCTCAACTGACATCCCATCCCTGTCCCCAGGGAGGTGCCCGATGCCTAGAGCCACCCCTGCTCTTACCGGGGAGCTTCTGCCCCTCAGCCCATGCACAATGGTGTGTGGAGAGGATGGGTGGGATCCAGGCAGTTATGAATAATGGTGCAGGCAGACATGAATAGCAGGAAGAGAGGAGTAAATCACAATCTTTTCAGGAGATTCAATAACCTGCTGAGCAAAAGTGTAAAAGGGCTTCTCCCAGACTGCTAATAGGACAGAACAGTTACAAGCTCTCTTTTATTTGGAGAGCAGCAGCTGAAGCTGACTCATACAAAATGTTAAATCTTATACTGACCTACTATACCCTCTATTACAATTATTCTGTCTCTACCTAGAGAGTTATGTTCTCCATACAGTATGTTCGGCTTATCAAAGTGATATATGCACGCAAGCCTACATACTCATGCTGACTTTCTGGAATACATATATATATAAATGGATTCTTGAAAGTATATAAATATATATACATCTCGATAGGACAAAAGTGTCCATGAACCATTTGCATATGAAGTCAGATTGCCTTTTAAGCATACCGATCAAGCTTGGTAATTGCTCACACAAATGCTGCCTGGAATGTAGTAGGAGTTTTGGCAAACATGTGGATGTGCAGAAAAATTTTATCTATTCAAGTACAGTATATTTGTAATGTGAAGAGGAAAATATTCCTTTGTGAAGATTTAAAGTAATTGGCTGGAATGTCATCAATCAATCTTTAGGCAAGGAAGCCAAAAGTGAAAAGTCATTTTTACTTCATGCCAATCTGTCTCTCTGAAAAAGAATACTCAAAATAATCCGATTAAAAATAATATCAAAAATCTATAACATTTTTCTAATGTGAATTTTAATATATATATTTTTTAGGTCAAATTCTTGATGTTTTCAGATCCATAAATACTTCTGGGAGAGTATTGGTCACACACATTATTTAATTGCAATCAATGAATGAAATGTTTCTAAGTCTCAAAGAATCAAATACCATTTTATTCATAACACAGGGATTTTAATTGCTCCCCAGCCAGCTCTGGAGCGAAGTGCTACCATTGAGTTTCACGGACCTCTCTGTGTTCCCTAGCACAACATACTGCAAACATGCCCTTGATGACCTTTCGTATGCAAGGGATCTGTATTTTTTTCTTTCTTTGGCCATGCTACATATCTTGTTTTGCCCGTCAAAACCTGGACTGAAGAGAACTCACCATCAATTTGATAGATTGTCACATTTATAACTCTATTCTACATGCTCACATTAAATTAACCTGTCTCAACAAAAGGATTGGGACCATTGTTTTGTAGACAAATATGTCTTACTGATCAATAATCTAGTCTCATCAGGCCATGAAAAGTATTTACTTGCTCTCAGCAAATGGCAAAATTCCCTGTCTAATTCAATAGGCTGGCAAATGAGGACACATTAAATTGCTTTCCTGCATGTATATGTCTATCGACAAGAGATTTCAGGCTAATCCCCTTAATGCCACAGAACTATTTTAATGGGTGAATGCTTTAGCCCTTTTCTCTGCTGGGTAGTAGAGACATAATCATGCTTTCTCTTCCATAATTTCTCTCTCCCAACTGCACATGTACACAGAACATTTTCTCTGTAAATTTAACAGAACACCTTTAATTTTTTTAAGAAAATAACATTTATTAATATAAACACAAAACTCTATAAAGTTAATGCTCATGTCTGGAATTCTGCCTTTCATCCAGCACCATCACATACTTTCTGTGGTGCCAGGACATAGTTTCAATACCTTGCCCATCTGCCAGGCTTAACCTAAAGTATATTTACTTGATACAAGACCTTGTTAGAGATTTTCCAAGTTTTATATACATGACA
Organism: Megaceryle maxima; assembly: GCA_024605025.1. Lineage (NCBI taxonomy): Eukaryota > Metazoa > Chordata > Aves > Coraciiformes > Cerylidae > Megaceryle > Megaceryle maxima. The sequence continues at coordinate 8,252 of JANHGN010018293.1, forward strand.
GACAGTTAGAAGCATTATTCTCACAACTGTATGGTCTAAACCAACAAAATTTTCAACCATTTAGTGTATATCACATCAGACATTCAGAACCTGATAGGAACCTGAAATATTGGGCCAACATTAACGGTATGAGCTTCATCAAGGCCAAGTGCCAGGTCCTGCACTTGGACAACAACAATCCCATGCAATGCTACAAACTTGGGGAAGTGTGGCTGGAAGACTGTCTGGTAGAAAAGGACCTGGGGGTTCAAATTGAGAAGCAGCTGAATATGAGCCATCAATGTGCCCAGGTGGCCAAGAAAGCCAATGGCATCCTGGCCTGTATTAGAAATAGTGCGAGCAGCAGAAGTAGGGGGTGATTGTCTCCCTGTACCCAGCACTGGTGATGCCACACCTTGAGTATTGTGTACAGTTTTGGACAACTCAATACAAGAGACATATAAAGGTGCTGGAGCAAGTGCAGAGAAGGGCAATGAAGCTGATGAAGGACCTGGAGAATACACCTTATGAAGAGCGATTGAAGGAGCTGGGACTGTTTAGTTTGAGGAAGAGAAGGCTAAGGGTACACCTCATCACTCTCTACAACTACCCGAAAGGAGATTGTAGAGATGTTGGTGCTGGTTTGTTCTCACAGGTAATTAGCAATAGAACAAGAGGGAATGGATTCAAGCTACAACAGGGTAGGTTTAGACTGGACATTAGTGAAAAATTTTTCACAGAAAGAGTATTCAGACATTGGAATATGCTGCCCAGGCAGGTGGTTGAGTCACAATCCCTGGATGTGTTTAAGGGTCGTTTAGATGTGTTGTTGAGGGACATGATTTAGGGGTAAACTTTGTAGAGTAGGGTTAATGGTTGGACTTGATGATCCCAAGGGTCTTTTCTGACCTGAATGATTCTGTGATTCTATGATATCCTTATCCCAGAGATCATTGCTTCCCAGATGTCAGGGTATAGGGTTCAGTCATACAGCAGTTAACTACCAGCCCAGCCCAAACTGATTGTATATAGAGTAAATTATCCAAGACATGCATGATTTCACTAGTACAGAAGCATGTTCCAGTAAGTCTCATCCACCATGCCAGTCCAGAGACAACACCTAAATTACAGATTTGGCCAACATTTCACCAGGTTGATGTATAAGTTAAACAGGGCAAGACTACCTGTGAAGGATACACTTATAACATTGTCAGATATAATCACAGCATGGATTTTGCAAACATTCTATATAGTTTGATTTTTCAAATTCAGTGATGCATAAATAAATTAAAAAACCCAAAACAACTCATTGAATATATCATATGGAAGAGGTCATAGTAGCCATAGGCCCTTGGTCACCAAAATACCATCCTAGCATCTAAATCATTATCATATTCCACCAGACAATAGAACAATATTTTTTGCCATACACTCATAATATTTGCTGCAGTATCATACCAGGAGCAGATGAAGTATTTTCACTGCCTTTAACTGTTACAAATTTGGTTTATATTTACTCTCTCACATTAAGAATAATAATGTACCTTTACAATCAGAAGTATCACAAACTTTATGTTAACAGTCTTGATAAGGCTTTTCTAAAAAAGGAATATCTCATGTCTATGTACAGGTTCTTATCAACATCATGCGTGCTGATAAGATAATCAAATACTACAGGTCTGTGATTTGTAAACATCTGAATCAAGGGCACTGCTACATTCCTTGATCATTCCTGCAATAGACTGCAGCAAAACAAAACTAAAAAGCTCTTTGGAGCTCTGACTGCAATGCCCAGAGTTTAATAAATTAGCCTACTCTGTAGGAAGTTTGAAAGAAGCAATCTGGTTTGATTCAAGTTATAATTATTTTGCTTGTATAATTTCTGCCATTGTCAAAGCTTGTTTATACCCTACAAAGGCATGTACTTCTTCCAGCTTCATGCAAATTACTATGCTTTGCATGACCTTGTCAGGCAGCCACACTGAGCATTTCATTGTCTTTGAGAAAGCTCTGGTTTAATTCATCCAAATATTTGTCACAAAATCAGTGAAATGGAAAAATAAAATAAAATCCCTGATTTTAAATCTGTTGCTGCATTACCCCAAATTTTGTAGTGATTTGCAAGACAAAGTGGATGTCTTAAATCAAAATAGTAGTGTTTTCCACACAAGTAACTGATAAAACAAAATATAAAAGCCCAAGGCAACATTTATAACTTAATCATGAGACCATGTGTTGAATCTCAAAAGGTACATCTGAACTGGCACCAAAGATGTGACTGTTGTTCTTCTTACCATGTTATGTTGGCATGGAATTTGTCACCGTCTTCCTGCTTCAGAATATTTTCCTGAAATGTGTATAATCATGTATATCAATAAGAGGTTTTTACCCTCTCTCTTCATTTGACAGTTCTCTCTCTACCATGATAGGAAGTAATACCCAATGATCCCCAACTTCTCTTGGACTTTTGGCACAAATATTACACTGATGGTCTGTTTGGAGAGTAAAATCACTTCATATTCAACCTCTTTCTCTGAGTTCACTTTATGGACTTTACACATAAACACTCTTAATTTTCATAATCCTTCTATTGCACACACCCAAGCTGTGCTTCACTGAGGAAGTTCAGGTGAATAGTGTAGCTATGGAATAGGCAAGATGGTAATAACAGAACAGGAGAAGGAATAGGGTTGAGGGCATCTGTCAGAGGGTCATTTTGAGTTACGATGTTTGTCTTCCCAACTAACAGTCACGCGTGATGAAGCCCAGCTTTCCTAGAGATGGCTGAGCACCTGCCTGCCAATGGAAGGTGGTGAATGAATTCCTTATTTTACCTTGCTTGCACACACAGCTTTTGCTTTACTTATGAAACTGTCTATTTCAAACCATGAGTTTTCTAACTTTTTCCCTTTGATTCTCTTACCATCCTGCTGTGAGGGGAGCGAGTGGCTGTGTGCAACTGAGCCCCTTGCTGGAGTTAAACCATGACAAGGGATTACTCATGAAATGATCCTGTGTTTAATCTCATTGCTGGGCCTGAATGTATAAAGCATTGTAACACTGAAAGGAAACACAATGTTTCTTATGGGTCACATCCTTTAACACTCTACTGCATTTCTGGACACATTTGCACCTCCTATCTTAGTAAGTGTCTGTGAAGTAGACTCAAAGGTCAGAATCCTTCAAATTCTGTGATGCTTGTGGATCTCTATAGATCAAGAGAATATCAACCACCTTTCAGTCAAATTTTTTTTCATTTTATATGGATGAAAAGATGCAGTTTTACTTAGTGGATGTTAGAACAGAACTCAGAACATTTGGTTATTCAGTTTCTGCTTAGGCGTGCTTCATCACAGCCCAACTGTTTCTGAAACTCCACAGGGACTATAGAGTATAAGAGATAAAGGGCCTGTTAAAACACCACAGTTCGTATGAATTCTTATCTTGTCAATTTGTCAAATTTTCAGCTGGAGGGGATGAAACAAGCATGAAAAAAACATCAGTGCCCTTAAAAGAGACATGAGCCTTGTAGTAATTCAGTATTGTATTTGAAGGATGGGTAAGAAAGAGCTAGAGGTTGCAATGTGCAATGAAGATTACAAGTACTTTTCCTGTAGAGAGAAACACATCTGACATCCATTTAAAGATAATGTCAGCAGTCTATTAAAGGCAGGTGAAGCAAAGGGACAAGGAAGAATATGTCTATATAAAAAAAAAATAATTATCATGAAGCTTAAAGGACTTAAAAATAAACACATAACAGGTCACTAACTGGTAAACAATACAATCTTCAGTATCATTTATCACAGAACTGAACAAATATACATAAAAAAACCAGCATTCTTCACCTCAAATGGTAAATCAAAAACATGCTTTTAACCAGGAACAGCCCAATGGAAGGAAACAGAGAAACTCTTTTGATTCAGTCTTGACATTACAGAAATAATGGCGTCACCTCCCAAGACACTGAAGGCTAAGTCTGAAGTCCCTTCTTAGGGCTGTTTTGATTTAATTAGAAATAAAAGGATCATAGGGAGTTCAAGAAGTAACTTGTGCTTTATGTGGGGGGATGAGTGACAACTCCATCTGACTGAACTGATATGTATTAAATGATCTATAAAACTATAAAAACCTTTTAAAACTCAAACAGAATTCCCAACCAGTCTGGTCACTGCAAAGTCTAAGACTCATTTCATGAATTTTTTAATTTTCCCTCTTTCAGGCTGTGCTAAGAAGATAAGATACAAATACAGATTTCTGTCAGACTGCCGTTCACAGAACAGATTCTCAGCTTCTATACACGGTTACATCTTGTTAAACTCCACAGAGACATGCAGATTTCAGAGAAGCTGAGTATCTTGTCCATCAAGCAAGTAATGCTGTTGCATTTGTGGAAAGGAACAGTTTATTTTAGGACTAGGAAAGGAAACCATTTTTATGCAACATTGCCCTAACCTTGCAGAGTTTGGTTTGCAAGAAAATTAGTATACAGAAGCTGGATTATTTGGTTCACCTGCTTGAAATGCATAGACAGGTCTGATCAAATTTCCTCAACAAGTCAGATAACTTCTCTGACTCAGATATCTTCCAGAGTCTTTAAACCTGCTGGCACAGAAACCACTTACACATGTTGGATAGACACTTCATACCAGGACAATTCAGAACTTCAACCATTTTCTGTTTCTGCTAAAGTGATTAGGTGCTTGATCTTTGATATAAGTGTGGGCAGTTTTGATGCCACCCAGCAGACTGTAATGGTATGCACACACAGCCACATGTACACCCATGCATGACAGCCAATCCATTACAGTGCTTTTGAATAACATTTTGCATGCGAACTTTCCAAAATCCCACATGTCTACTTTGGATATAACCCATTTGGAAAAATCAGATGAAAAGCAGAAAAATGAATGTTTGAGTTGGTGTTCTAACAGACTTGGAATACTGAAACACACACTGCCAGTAAAACCCTTCAAGATCTCTCATGAGAACTTAATATACAATTTCAATATCTTCACTTGTCTGGTAATGTCTCTGGAAAGCTAGTCATAATCATCATCTTAACTGAAAGACATCCAAAATTAGACTGACAGAACCATGAGCCTAGGTCTGTCTTCTGTCAGACTTGCTGTAAGACATTTTGAAGTTATCCTATATCTTACCTACTATCTACCTAGTTACTATGTGACTGTTACAGAAAAATGTTTTTCTTTGCACTAAGAAGCAACAGAGAAGAATTTTCCTGCATTATAAATGCTATGTACAAAGGGATATTTTTTTAACCTCAGTGTTTAAAAAAAAAAGAAAAAAAGAAAACCCACGTAATTTCTACACAGGTAATATATGTAAACTACTTAATGGAACTAGTCACAGTAATTCTTGCTTTGGTGTCTATTCCATTACTTTGATCAGAGGCCCTTCAAGATGGAAAATAACTTCTGGAGAAAAATTAAAAATACTTTATCTAGAGAAACAAATACTTAGAGAATTTGTGACTTTTGCTCCACAAGTATCACAAATGTATTTGAAATGCTGAAGGAAATTCAGAAGTAAGAATGGATAATGTAGAAGAAATTACTAATGTCCACTTCAAAAAATTTTTATTCTATAAATCAGAACAAAATCTCTGAAGCTGAGAATTATTCACTGCTAAAAACATGATGCAAGTAACTCAGGTCTCCCTGTGTGTTGCCTGTCTGACTTCAGATTTTGATGGTTTAGTGTTCATTGGCTTCAAGCACATCCCATGAAAGAGCACACAGGACGAATCATTATGTTGGCTCTTAGATTCCTCTTACACCTTTCTCCATCTGACAGGGACAGACCAGTACAATTCTAGGCAGTGCTGCTGCTATGAGCATCTCTTATGAAAAAAAGACTTTACTGAAAGCTTTTACATTTGTCTGGAGCACACATTGATCTCTAGAAATTTATTGGAGAGGTGTCCCTGAGCAGAACATATTCTATTTTCCACATCAGTATAGATATACCAAAGTGGAATGCACATGTCTTGCTGACTTACGGATGTATGCTTTGATTTAATAAATCTCCAGTTCACCAAGTTATCAAAACTGCAGGGTCCCCATCCTCCCTCCTTCCCTTTCCTCAGGGAAATATCTAAAATATTGTTCACAGAACTAGATGATGGGTAGGAAAAATATTAATACTCTGTAAACTAATAACAAATGTTTATTCCCAAGTTCTAAATGCTCTATAAGGATGATTCATGTATCTTTTCAGCCAATTCTTTCTCTGGATATACAGGGGACCTAAGTCACTCAGGCTCCAAAACTACTTTGGTACTTTTGTAAAGGTTTCCCGTTATGAACTGAGTCAGATGTTTTCCTGAACTTTATGAGGTCCTCTGAAATGGATGAACATTGAAGTGCCTTTGATATTAGCATTGTCTCTCAGAGTAATAATTATAATTAGCTCTTTTCTAATATCCTCTTTTGGCTTCAGTACATCTAAGGCTATAAAACAGACTTGACATTTATCCCAGAACTGTTGGAAACTCTTTTGTATTTTAAGTCAATACATAAATATAACCAGCTTTCTTAATGTGAATGAAAAGTCTATATGATGTCAAAGCACTTTTATGATGTGCTATGAAGATGTTAGACTATTATTGCCATGAAATAACCTTGACTAGATGACTACACACTCTGGGGAGGGTCATAGTAATAGGTTTCCTGTTTTTCTTCTTTCCTCTCCCCATTTCATCCTTTTATATATCTCTTACTCCTTTCCATCTACCAAGAATCTTCCTCTCCAAGTGACCTGTGCCTCTCCCACATTCTTGCCTCTCTGAAAACTTACTCCCTTTTCTCCTTTTCTTTTAATTTCATATGCATCCCTTACAGTCACTCTGTTTCCTTCTTCAGTCAGAAATCATTTTCAAAGACCTCTGCCCATGGCTCCTTAACAAATAATCTCATATCAAATTGTCTGATAATTTTTTCCTAAAAAGCAAGCATTCCATCTCCACCACTCCTTGCTTGGATTGTCTTGTTTTCTCATATTTCTGCATTACTTCTCTCTTTCAACTTTTAGGATTTGGTCTTTTGTCAGTCATCTGGGTGTTTATAGGTATCCCAGAGCCCTCAGTCATTGTCCACTGCTCTTTCCCTTCTGCATACTGTCACTGAGCAAAAGCATGCAGAGCACCATTATTCTGAGCATTCTTCATTTTACTTCTGTGTGGAGCTTTCATCTCTGATATAGGTGCAAGCCTCCTCTTGTGTTTCTGTCATATTATCATCACTCAACCATATGAAAATGCAGAAAGGAGGACATCAGGAGGTCTCTAGTCCAACCTCCTGCTTAAAGCAGGGTCAGCTCTGAAGTCAGATCAGGCTGCTCAGGGCTTTATCCAGCTACATCTTAAAATCTTCATGGAAGAAGATTGTGCAACTTCCCTGGGAAGCCTGATCTAGTGTTGAACTGTTCTTGTGAATGTCAGTCTCAACAGCCTGAAGAATACTCATTGTATTGCTTTTCTTTACCACTCACTTAGTATGAAAAATCTATATTCTTTCTTGTCATCAAGTTATATCACCTGGGTGCTGATGTTGCACCAACACTCAGAATTCTTCATGTAGAAATTTATTTATTTGGATTGTGGGATAAGGTCGTGCACAAGGCATAGGAGATTGTGGATGTCTGGTGGTAAAAGGAGTCTCCATTGCAAGGGTTCTCACATCTTCAGCTGGATAGAGTGAGACTTCCTTATCTGTTGTTCTGCTCATTTCATATAATCTAGCTGGTCTGTACATGACCATTTCAGCACATGTGTAATAATTTGATTGCCTCAAATATATACAAAACATCTCCAAAACATCTGCATTTCTGCATCTGGAGAAACATTTTCTATTGATTATTTACATGTTTTGTCCGCATACAATTTGATCGATCCTGCATCAAGAATCTCTGTGACACTCCACCCACTAAATTAATCAATAGATTTAAACAAATAAATTGGACTTCACTCAGCAGGAGCTGCCTGGTGGAATATCTAGGGCTGTCTGAAATTCCTACCTGGAGAGGTCTTGCAACAATCAATAAAATGCTTAATTTTCAAGGTGGCTGGGGCTCCAGACAATCACCTATTTTTTTTAATCCTTTGTTGGAAAGTGACTATGACAGTGAGCTTAATTTGTAACTTGCATGAGATGAGGGAGTAATAAAGTCCTGGGAGTCTTTTGCTGTCACTGGTAGTTATCTCAGTCATTTCAATAAACCATGTAATTCTCCAGGCACTAAGAGGAAGTCTCCAGCTGGGATTCAAATTAGCAAATTAGTTTATTATAGTACCATCATATTGACACAAGCATAGAAATGGATTTTTGGTTTGTTTTATTTTTTTTGTTAATTTATACTGTGCATAAAGAAGGACGCTGTATTTCTTCATACAGTATGGACAAGTCTGGTTTGTCATCAGCTTGTACATATTTGATATTAGTGTATTTTTGTTTCTTATTCCAGGTGTATTTGTTCTATTTTATTAAACTCTTCTAAGCCAGAGTTGATGCCTGATATTGTTACTGCTATTTGGGGGACAAAAAAAAGGAAACACAAAAAAACTCCAAAACCACAAAAAAAACCCTTCTCTTTTTTTTTCTCTTACTTTGTATCAATACCTTATTCTTGGAATGAAAGACTGAATGAAAATATTCCAGTGTTACCTCATTAAGGTGGATTCAGATGTGATGCTTGTCTAAGTCCTTCTTTCAGTTACCCTGGTATGACACAACAAAGCTATTAATTTGATCAAGTTCACATACAAGACTTTTAAAACTCAGAATTTATGAATTAGATTGTGAAGAGAGGGAGGGTGTAGAACCCAAAGAATCTATTAGAAAACTTTTATACAAAATAAAACTTTCAGTCCCCTAGAGTTACGAAATTATGAAATTACAGTGAATGAAAAAAATTGCAATGAACATCATTTTCTTCTACATTTTACTTTAATCTTTTCAGTGAAAACCACTGAAAAGTCTTGATCATGGTAGTTGCTTGAAAGCTGTATAAGAAATAGTTCACAACATTAATTTTCCAAGTAATTCAATCAGTATTTGGTCAAACAGTTAAAAACCCCACCCATTCCTAATACTGTAAGTTATATTTTTTTTCCACTTGGTATGTGTGTATGATTTTTAATGAAGATAGTCCTTACACGTTGAAAAACTGAGATACTCATAAATCCATTTGACCTGACTGACTGGAAGCTTTACTTTGATTTCACTCTAAAAGCCACAGTTAACTTTGAGTATACAAATTCACACAGAAGACCAGATGCTCCAACCCATGAAATGTTTACATTACATTTTTACAATTCAAAGCAACTTCAAAATGCCTGTTATTACAAGCTTTGCTATACAAGCTTACCAAAACACCTCAATGAAATCATAATGGCAAGTAGATATATTCTATATAAGGACATATATATGCACTGTAAGAGAAGAACAAGCATCCACCCAGCATGGTATCCTGTGGATGAGAATAGCCAAAACAAATGCCTTGGGCATTTGGGAAAGGGGTAAGCACATAATGATCTTCCTGGAATATTTTCCCACCTTCCCACTGCTTGCAATTAGGAGATATCTTGGGAGAAATATGATATTTTTATATTTAAGAGAGCAGAGGTAGATAGATCACCACCTGTACCAGCAATAATACATTCCTTCATCAAAAAAGAAAAGGATGAGCAGGGAAAAACCAATCATCTGATGAGCAGTGCTGGGGGCAAAATTGTCCTTGTTATTTTTCCTTCCTGTGATATTATAAATTATATATTTTCCTTTATGTGATATTATAAGCACAAATCTCATCTATGTGTCCCTGTGGAGTTTAACTGTAGGTAGGAAAAGAGCAGATTTGGAGTTTGGGAATTAGTATGTTTGTCTTGGCAATTCAACATTTAGGTGCATTTCCTGCTTTTGTGTCAACATTCACATGTGTTTGGCAGGAGATGCATAAAGATGTTCAAGGAAGCAAAGGTTCACAGCTCTTTTCCAACAGAACACAGCTTGCCTCTGGCAAGTTACTCTGTTTTAAAAACCTGACTTGCACTAGAAAAGGCATTAGTATTGCTTTTAAAATATCTTTAAATCTTCTGAGATGCAAAAAACGGCATCAGTCATTTCAAGATTCCCTGAAGTGGAGGCACTGCTTATATCCCTGTGGGATCCAATCCCAAACTGTCTTTTGTCCAGAACAGTGTTTCTATTGTCTGAATAGAACTTAAAGAGATTTTCTTCCTTCTTCTTATTACTTTTATTTAAATAACATAGTTAAGAATATCTGAATTTTTTAACCAGTTTAATGAAATAAGGGTGATTTTTACTGTGTGAACATTATTGTTTTGGAATCATTGAATCTAGTTTAAATATTCTGAATTGTTTTATACCAAAAAGAAATAAAACCATATTGGACTGTAATACTTGCTCAGATACAGAATTAATTGTTCCCCATTTTACTCTAGAGCTTAGATGAAACTTGGACCTTGGACTATGTATGATGCCATTCCATAGAATATCAGATCTTTTGAGACAATATTTTCTAAGGTTGCAGTTAATCCATCATCTATTTCTCCCTAAAAATTCAGCACTGAGCAGTGGCATTTGCAAAAAAAAAAAAAAAAGCTAGAAAACTATTTTAGTGATTAGCAACATCAAATCCATACTTGGAGTCTACAAATGTTCAGATCCAGAAGCTGGTGAAATCAGTGGGAAAATGCTTATTGACATTAAATTTTGAATTACATCCAGCACACCAAATCTTCATAACTGATAACAAATTTTGTGGTGACTAACACTTTCCACCATGTTATAAGTTTTCCTCTTATTTGAAGTAAAAAGAGCAGTTACTTTAGGCTATTTTACAGAGCTAAGCACCAAAAGGAACTATAATAACCAGATTAAAGCTATTCAAAGGGCAATTTTTAAAGGTGATTAATGAGTTTTTTTTCAAGCCAGTGTCTTCTAATCTCTCATTTGAGACAGTTTAGTGATACTCTAGTAAAGACAGTGTTTCACACACAGACTGTCAAAGGAAGTTTCTCTTCTTCTAAACATTGTATGTTTAAGCTTAGTGAAATTGTTATTAGAAGAAATTATTAACACAGTATTGTTATTATTTTTTTCTCCCATTGGAAAATTACTTAAAGATACAGATCAAAATATTGTTCACCAGGCAAGTCCATAAGAACTCATTATCATGAAGCCTGATTCTTGACTCTGTCAGCTTGATGCCACTTAGTCCATGGAGTTATTCCAGAGCAAAATTGATGTAAAAAAGTGGAAAGTAATCCACTTCTCATCATCCATATCTTGTCTCTTTTAATAAAAAAGTATAAAATTCTTCTGTATTCCTGTAAGAAATTTTTATTTCTGGGAATGAGACTATGGGTTTATAATATGACTGAATTGTTATGCTTTCTCCTGCTTGTTTTTCTTCCTAACTGAAGTTAAGGTGAAATTGAATACTGAACTGTTATGTTTTATTGTAGAAGTCACTCTACTTTACATCTTTGATGCCTGGCTGAGAAGGGGGTCCCAGAATCATGACTCTCTCCCAGCATTAGTGGAAACAGTCCAGAGCCTTTTTTGCAAACTGTGGCAGTGTTATAATTTTTTTGGCCACTCAGACCACTCTGTCAGCACCTATAATAGTTCTGCTCCTATTAGGAAGTGGTGAAGTGCTGTAAAGTGAGTTTAAGCAGAATTCAATTTTGTTTCTTGTGTAGGCAAGTTCTGGAAGCAGGATGTTTGTCTTCTCAATGGGATCTCAGAAATCTCCTTACCTCTTATTCCACACTAGAGTCAGTTTGGTTCTATTTGTGCAGAAACAAAAGCAGTCTTGGAGAAAGACTTAGGCTATGGCCTCAGTTCTTGTGTTTTCTCAGTTCTCTGGAGTATCTGCTGGCAAGAAATGGTAAACAGTGGAGATCTCTTGGTTTTATTTATTGGCAATGTTTATGTTAACTCAGTTGTTTTAAAAGATTGTAACAGCTGTGGTTGAAACCCCACCATAGAGATGTTCCTGGAATAATTCTCTTCTGCTGCAGTCTAATCAGAATAGAGAATGTGACTGAGTCAAGCCTTTGGAGTTTACTAGGATGAGATCCATGTGATGATAAATAATGTATGTGTCTAATGTGTTGCAACAAGATGTAAAAGAAAATTAATTCCAGAGGCAGTTTTTATTATTCTCAAGTCTGTAACCTGTCATCTTCACTGTTAGTCAAATGCCAAATTACAGCTAAAATCCTGTTTTGCAAATGAAATCCTTTAGTCATGCTAATTTTAATTTGAAATTTAATTGTTTGCATTTTACAACTCTTACTATTAGCCTGGAAGCCAGTTCTACATCCTAAGTTTTAAGACACATTAGAAGATATTTTCCTATTCTGGGGCTGCAGATGCAAATGATGATGCCATAGCCATATCTCATCTGGTTCTCAGGCAGACCATGGGTAATGAATGGAGGAAGAAATTGAGGCTATTGGGAAGGCATCTAGGAAGCAGAGGATTTGGGGCAGAAACAACATAGAGACCTTTGGTAGATATAGAACGTGGGCTACAAACCACTGAAAACTAGGTTTCATCAGTTCTATTAGAACAGTTTGTTTCTACAGAAAAATATATCCATGTAAATAAGCAATAGTCTCTGACTATTGCTTAGGCTCAACAAGCCATCAATGGAGACATGACACTTTAAACTAGGAGCATGCACAGTTACTGTGTCTGAAACTTAGGGACAGTAATTTCCTGCCAGCTTTAACACTATCTATCTAGCTCTAATGCTTCTCTTGTACCTCAACTTTTGGAACTGGTCCTGAGCTCCTAATGCTTAAGGTTCAAAATTACTTCAAGGTACTTCACCAGCCAAAAACACTAAAAGATTCACTTTCCCCTTAAAGAAGTGACTTTGGAGTGAAATATGATTGGGTTTTTTCATGGCATGAATCAATTCTAAACAATATTTTACTAAAGGAAATTAAACATACCAGGTGGAACTTCACCAGGAATTTTAAATTGGCAAAATTAATCAAACTCCAAATTTGACAGGTCAGTAGAGTTAATAAAACTAGACTTTCAGAAAGTGCCCACTAGTGAATATTGTGCAAGACTGCTACTTTCCAAATGGGAGGAAAACCCCAAACCATTTAGATACCATCTGCTACATGCTATATCGCCTTGCACCCAAAGGCGTTACAGTAGTGCATTCCATAACACGTGACTGGACATGAACAAATGGCATAGGTTAATCTTTTGCTCTAAAAATTCACTAGCTCCAGGCAGACCGCTGTCTGGAGCAACTGCAAATATGAGTTTAGATGACCTTGATGTATATAACACCAAGTACAGAGATAAACATCTAAGAATAACTACTAAAGCTGAGTGCTAGAGCTCTATGTTCAGATGAAATTTATTGAACATATTCACAAACTGACTTGAATAACACCTAATTTTAACAGCAAAACTTCTGCTAATTACTTCAGTATTCAACATCACAGAATCACAGAATTGTCACGGTTGGAAAAGAACTCTAAGATCACCACATCCAACCATCGACAGAAAAAAACAAACACAAAACAAAACCAACACCAAAACTACAAAAAAAAGCATCTCACCATCCCACTAGAGCATGTCCTGAAGTGCCTCATCTACATGTTTGTTTGAATACCTCCAGGGATTGTGACCCCACCAGCTGCCTGGGCAGCCCACTCAAGCACCTGACTATTTTTTCAGCAAAGAAATTCTTCCGAATATCTCGTCTAAACCTCCCCATGTGCAACTTCAGGCCATTTCCTCTAGTCCTGTCATTACTTACTTGAGAGAACAGTCCGGCACCCACCTCACTACAACCTCCTGTCAGGGAGTTGTGGAGAGCGATAAGGTCTCCCTTCAGTCTCCTCTTCTCCAAACTAAACAATCTCAATTCCCTCAGCCTCTCCTCAAAGGACCTGTTCTCCAGACCCTTCACCAGCTTGATTGCCCTGCTCTGAACTCACTCCAGCAACTCAATGTCTTTCTTGTGGTGAGGAGCTCAGAACTGAACACATTACTCAAGGTGTGGCCTCATCAGTGCCAAGTACAGGGGCACGATCACTTCCCTTCTCCTGGAGGCCACACTATTTCTGATAGAGGTCAGGATGCCGTTGGCCTTCTTGGCCACCTGGGTACACTCTGGCTCATGTTTAGCTGGGTGTCGACCAGCAACCCCTGGTCCTTTTCTGACAGGCATCTTTCCAGCCAGTAGCATTGCCTTGTTAAACCTCATCTCATTTACCTCATCCCATCGATCCAGACTGTCCAGATCCTTCTGCAGAGCCTTCGACCCTCAAGCAGATTGACATTCCCACCCAATTTGGTGTTTGAAAACTTGCTGAGGAAACACTCAATCCCCTCATCTAGATCATTGATAGAGATATTGAACAAGACCAGCCCTAAAACTGAGCGCTGGGGGACACCACTGGTGACCAGACACCAACGGGATTTAACTCTGTTCATTATAGCTCTCTGGGCCTGGCCAGACAGCCAGTTTTTAACCCAGTGAAGAGTACACCTGTCTATGCCATGATCCACCAGTTTCTCTAGGAGAATGCTGTGGGAGATGGTGTCAAAGGCTTTACTGAAGTCCAGGTAGACAACATTCACAGCCTTTCACTCGTCCACTGGGCAGGTCACTTGGTCATAGAAGGAGATCATGTTGGTCAAGCAGGACCTGCCTTTCCTGAACCCATGTTGGCTGGGCCTGATCCCCTGTCTGTCCTGCACTCACCATGTGAGCTCACTCAAGATGAACCTTTCCGTAATCTTCCCTGGCACAGAGGTCAGGCTGACAGGTCTGTAGTTCCCTGGATTCTCCTTCCACCCCTTCTTGTAGATGGGCATCACACTGGCAAGCCGACAGTCATCTGGGACCTCCCCTGTTATCCAAGACCATTGATAAATGATGGAGTCTTAGCAAGCTCATCTGCCAGCTGCCTTAATACTCTTAGGTGGATACCATCCAGACCCCTGGACTTGTGAATGTCCAGGTGCCGTAGCAGGTCACTAACCGCTTCCTCCTGGATTATGAGGCAATTGATCTGCTTTCTGTCCTTATCTTCCAGCTCAGGAGGCAGAATACCATGGGGGTAGCTTGTGTGACTAATAAAGACAGAGGCAAAGGTGGCATTAAGTATCTCAGCCTTTTCCTTAACCTTGGTTGTGATATTCTCCCCTACATCCAATAAAGGATGGAGATTCTCCCCAGCTCTCTTTTTATTGTTAATGTATTTGTAAAAACTTTTTTTTACTGTCCCTTGTGCTATGTGTCTAGATTGAGCTCCAGCTGGACTTTTGCCTTTCTATTTTTTTCTCTGCGTGAACACCTCCACTTTCATTCACCCTTTTCCCATTGACACAGATAGAAGATGCATAGACCAGCTCATGAGAAGCCTAGTTACCTGGAGAGGGGAAAAACAACTGGTATCATAGCACATCACACAACTATTGATCTGGCAGCTGCTAGTTTTGAATCCTTGACAGGATAATAACCTAAATAAGCAACAGCTGAAAATACTTATCAGAGAAATGAAAACAGAGGAAAAGAAAACAAGGACAATATTCACTGAATCATTCAGAACATGAAATGAATGAAAAGCTAAGAGTTCACATAAAGTTAAATGGGAGAGATGATAGGAGCTTCTACTGAGGTGAATGCAAGAACATGTTTTTCTATCTACTGTATAGCATTTTTTTTCAGATAACCCTCAACTTTCTAAGTGACATTAGGTTGTCCTTGGATTATGAAGCTACTAAACTGATAAAATGAGCAATAAGTATTGCTGAAAAAAACCCCTCACTCCTTCAGTGACATTGCTATTGCAGAACCAGCAAAGATTATATCATTTACTCATGCATGCCATTCTGAAGATACAGTACACTCAATTTCACTCAAAGCCAAGTGTGTATGTAAAAGCCATGCAAGATCTTGAGATCCTGGACTGGACAAATGGGTCAAAGCTGTGCAGGATGGAAATGTCTAAATCAAAAACTGATGGATGAAAGATGAAATCTTTCATGTTGACCACATACTATAGGCACACTTAAATCAATGTGTACACGTCCATCCTACTTTGAAGGTTCCCAGTCATATGAATTTCTGGGCTTTTGCATGCCTGAGATCACATCAGTGCCAGAATCTGGGTGCCAAACACCCACCCAGCTGGGATCAGGATTGGAGGCTCAATGGAGCATTACTCAAGTTCCCAATGGATTCTGAAAATATTTTGTTTCTCTAAAATTGCAGCTTCATCTGCTTCCCTTTAAAATAGGCCTAGAGGAGGATTTTGCTTCCAGAGACCTGTTTTGGAAGTGGAGCACCAGAATCTGCAGTCATGGGTGGGATCATTCCTCACTCTTGCAGGTGATGCTGTTCAGCAAATAATTCAAAACATTTGGCTACCGTGGAGGCACAGGGTAACATAAGTCTGCAGCTCAGCAATTAGTACAGTCCCATGGGATAACAGAAATTACAGAACTGATATAATTCCATAGCAGGCTTTCCCTGGGTCCAAGTAGATTTAGAGGATCTCATACTTCCAGTCACAGCCCTTCCCTATTCTTGGTAAATGGCCTAAAATTACCAAAGAAATGTTGCCAGGGGCTGGAGAGCTCAGGGGACAGATATTTCATCAAGAACTACCATGTAGCTGGAAATCCACGTATGTCCAGGGCTCATGTGTAGTGTTACTAGCAGAATATGGTTTTTTGGAAAACATTTTACTAACTAATTCTCTGTACAAGTCACAAGGTAGAACAGTTCTGACACTTACTGTGCAGGGGCTCTGCATTCATTGTATAGTAGCCCCAAGGGCTTATTATTTAATAGGTTTATATATTTGCTTAGATGGGCATCTTCTTTTTGACAGTGTGAATATTCCTCTTTGTCTTCAACTTTGCATATAGAAAAGCTTTACAAAGTGCATTTTTTTGGTGCTTTGGGTAAAATAATATGAACTTCACTAGAGAACAGAGATGCTAGTTGCTGTAATCACAAAATAATAATAAATTAATATAGCTTAAGAATAAAAATGTATTTGAGAGTGATATGCAGACATACATTTCTCTTATAGACTGGAATTACCTGTATTTTTACTGCATGCATTTCCAGAACTGATCTTAAAAGGACAATGTAGATTACAACCAAAATTAAAAAGAAATCTGTGTGTTGCTGTTTTCCATATCATGCAATTATATATCAATGAAGTCCTTAAAAATTAAAGTGCAAAAAAACCTTCTTGCTATTCTCATTGTAGCTTGCATATGCAGTAAACTGTATACAAGTCATAAAGTAGTTCTTGATTCAGTGGTCTAATGTTTTGCTATTGAGAAGGGGACATTTGCTGGGAGTAATGCTGCAGTCCATTGCTACGTTAAAATATGAACCACTTTCATGAGGTTACACTACAGATCATTTGGATCTTTTTTTAAAACCTCTCCTGGCAAATGCTTCCTATCATATTGATTTTTGAAGAATACTTGAGATTTTCATGCTCTCATCATGGTTTATTAACATACAATAATTCAAATATACATCTATTTTTGACATTTTTTCTATCAGTATTAATAAAGTCCCGACTATGCTAAAATGACTGGGGCAGAAGACAGTTTTATTTCATCTTTTTGCTGGGAATCTTGCTCACAGGCTTTGAACTACATGTGTGTTTTCATGAAGAGAAAAAAAAAAAAAAAATCCTCCTGAGTTTGTAGGCTCAAAATTCCAGAATAAAAATGAAGGAGTGAAATTCATATTTTTAAAAGCAAAGTCTGGAGAGGAGAGATGGCAGAAGAATAATTCATGTATGTAAATATTGTCAGTCATTCTTATATGCAACAAAAAAGAGTACAAATAGGCAAGCTGGAAGGAAGACTGGGGAACAGGAGATTTTACTGATCGCTTGTGAATAGGGAGCTCATTCTTCTTTATGCCTTTAAATATTGTTCTTTGCAAGGTACTAACACTGGTTCTCATTAGAAATCTGCTGTCAGCAACAGCCTGAAGGCTTTTGCCCTTCAAGTTGTTGAAATGGAAAGTACAGAAGACATAATATAGACAAAATATAGCCATCCCCCTCACGTTTGACAGTTTGGAGCGTATCGGATGCATACAACTCTTAAAGGCAACATAGAAAGATGTTAAATTTCACTTGTGCACAGTGTATTCACCGATCACAACTGCTGCATTCATGAAAGACTCTTCCAAGGAATAATCTTTAAGTGAAGGTTTAGACAGAAAATATAAAAGGAGACACTAGAGATGATCAGTGCAGTACCTTGTGGTGTTCATGAATGAGTCCTTGTTTGATATGTTTCTAAAAGCCTGTAAAAGTATTTAGCAGCCTTCTTCTATGACTTTAAGTAGATCACTTTTACAATGATTAGAAAGTGTTTCCTAATATTTAATTTATATTATCCTGTGCCAAAAGTTAATTCACTTTCCTACTTACTTTAGACGTGTAGAAAAATAATAGCTTATTCTGCTCTGTTATAACTTTGACAAATCACTATATCATTATTATTATTTCCACTTTAAACATCTCTTCTTAGACCAAACAAAACTAATCTCTTTATGAGTTTGGTTTTGATAGTTCTAATATTACTTTAATTACAGCTCTGCATAATAATGAGTCACCTTATCAAATACTATCATTAGTAATGGTGAGACTATTATTTTTGCCTACAGTCTCTTTAATAATACTTGGAAGACAAAAGTCTTATTTGATGTCTAAATATTGAAAGAAGTAGAGTGTTTCCAGATGGCCAGAATAATATAGTTCAGCTATCAAAAAGACTTCCTATTACAGCTTTAGTAGGATTGCTGGTTATTGTCATGGATTTGTAAGTCTCTTGGCATCTCCATCTCTGGTCTTACCATAAGAAAATGTTCTGGTTTGCAGATGATTTGTAGCACAGGTTACATGTTGGAGCATCATACACAGAAAAAGATTTTTTTTCTCTCTTACGGTGTGGAAAATAAAGCATCTGTCCATCAATATCCTTCTCACAAAGAATGTAGATTTTTCATCACTTTTGTAACTCTGATACAAACTAAATATTTCATAAAGATCCTTAAAATCAGACATATCCATCACCAATAAATTTATTCTACTGCCAAGGTCAAGCCCTTCCAGAAGATACATAGCTCCAAGTACCTCATCCTTCATTAACCCAAAGAAACCTCCAAAGCCTCTTGCACACTATATCCTGTAAGGTAATAATAATTAAAAAAAAAAAAAAAAAAAAAAACAAAACCCCACCACAACACCCCCAAAGAGCTCTGCCTATAATTGCTTATTTTGTCTTAACAAGCATGTTAAGCTACCCTCTATAGCAGGGCCAGATTTGACTATAGGAGATCAGATCACCTTGTTATCTGTTTTTTACAAACATTGCATCCTACAGCTGGCCAGTATGAATTTGTGCTAGTGCACAGCTGTCTACTGCTATTGCTTCTGGTCTTATTCATGTCTTAAAAGTAGTATAAGGGATTTAAACTTGTAGTGGGTTAGAATAATATACCTGCTGGTCTCCATTTTAAATTGTTTATGTCTACTGAGCTTTAAAGACAGAAAATTGGTGAAGGAAAGAAGCAGATCAAGTCATGAAGTGTCTGTGGACAATGTTACTCATGAGTAGAGTTTTGGCAGAAACTGATTTGTAGATCATTGTTTCCTTGGATTTTTCACAGAGAATGAAAAGTTCTCAAAACACTCTGAGGATGATGGGTCTCTGGACTTGAACACAGAGTGTCTGATTCTAAAAGGAGTGTGATTTACTAACTTGAAAATTAAGGGTAAGAGAATAAGAATATCTGCATTCTTAGACTGAATTAGTTCTGCCCAAAATAACCTCAGTGAGCAATGATTTCCTGATAAAGGAAGGGACATCTTGTTGATTCAGTCTTACTGTCATCCCTTGCACTTTCCAGTGGTTACAGAAGCCCAGGGAGAGATGTGGTGTAATTATTTACTGCTACTATTAATGGATTCTTAACTTCTTAAAAAAAAATGAGAGATTCAAGTTCAAAGTAGAGCAGAAAAAATATGTCACCAATGGATTAAACTTAGTCAGTTCAGCATTAAAGACATTCCCAGAGGTGCACTTAAATTGAACACAAAGCACTCTCCAGAAACATTTTCTTCCACAAAAGCAACATTCAAATAGCTGTCAGAGTTAGGGGAAAAGATATTGTGGCTAGTATATTAAGCAATGAACATGTGTTCAAGTATGCAAATGCTGAACACACCAATCCATCCATCCCAGACAAATAAAGTCATTTCCATGGCACAGAGAAAAGTTAGCTTCATCCACCAATACATCATGGTTAGTAATAAAATTGCATATGCATGAAAAATAACATGATTCTATTTAATAATTTTAGGTATTTTTAATAGTATTCTAAATTTAAGATGAGAGGAGAAAAGTATTTTGTATTAATTCATACGCGTCAGTCAACAGTAGAAGAAACCTTCTGATCATGTGAAAAAGATATTTACATATGTTTCCATTTTGCCATCTTAACATTAGATTTGTGAATATCTGATAGATTTTTTTGTATTTAATATGTATCATGGAAGTGGCTTCCATTATATTACAGAGAAAAAAAAAGACTCTTTCTTTCAGGGTTTATGCCACCATTTGTTGTATAGTCACTATTTTGAGCTAGCGTTTTCTATCACTTTACTCAGACAATGTAATTCAGTCTTTTCAGTTTATATAATGGCATTCAAAATCTCAACAAACTTTAAGGACAAAACAAGACACAATCTCCAGAGGAAATATGATTGCTTTATATGTCTTTAAAATGTTTTTATATGCCAGCTTTTTGACTATGACTTAGCCTGAAGAAATTTTTCCTGTCATCTCATACACTGGGAGGGTGGAAGGATGATCTTTTCAAAGGTTTAGGAGTATATTAGGTCAAATTGCCTTTGAACACTTTCTCAACAGTCCCAGAGAAAATCTATTGTACTGATCAAATCAATTGGTTGAAAGATAGATGTGCAGTGCCTTTCAAGCACAAGTACTGGGCTTCTGGTAAGAATTCCAAGGAGAAATTTTATGCCTTGTGTGTTATGAAAGAAATCAGACTACATTATCATTATGGTCTAGCCAAAACATAAAATTTGTGAGTCTGTGAATGTCCTCGGAAAGTATGTTTCAGAGCAAATAAAATAAACGTGGAATAAAGTAAGGCAAAATTTCATAAAGTGAATATGGTTTATATTTTGTATTTTTCTGGAAAATACTACTTCCTTCTTTCTCCAGAAACAAATATTTGTGGTTCACTTAAAATAAATAACACTCCTATCCTTTGTTGATTAAACACCAGGATTTTCAACATTTGCTGGAAAGTAGAAAAAATTAAAATACATTGTGGAGGAAAAGTCAAAGGTGTTTTTTAATTAATTGGCAGTGTGCTGATCATAATTTTTTTTATTATTATTTATTACATCATAAAAGATAAGTAGAAGAAGATGCACTGGTATTCATTTTCACTTTAGCTTGAAAATTAACTTCAGAATTATGCAAAATTTGTCTTGAGAGAAATTTGAACAAAATAATCTGGAAAAGTATGAAACAGAAGACAAATCTGGTAAGTTTGAAACTATGAAGTGTTCAAGTATCACTTTGTGATTAAGTCTGAGCTGGAAAAGACTGAATCAATAATGGATCAGAGAGGAAACATTAAATGCAAATATCTTAATTTTTTTGTCATGAGAGGTATTGTAGAATCTATTATAAATTTAAGCACAAAAATATTTCCAGTAGGTATCACATTAAAATACAATAAAGTGTTATTACAAATTAATTCAGAGCTGGTCATATGGCCTGTCTTGACTGAACTGTGCAAACCAAGCTGGAGCAATGCAGAAGAGCCAGTCAATATAAAATCTTTACATCATCTAAATTAACAGAAAATATGTTGCACTGCAAAAATAAAGGGACAAATTGGAAGAAGAAGTGCATTGGACTTGAGAATCAGAATAACTTTCTATGAACTGCAGTTCTTTTCTGAAGCATAGCTATGAAGATTATTGCATTTGGCTGTATGGCTGCAAACACAAATTTCCTGCAATATATGAATGGAACTGATTCATGATGGTGCTTTAAAAACAAATGCTCCAAAATAGGTTGAATAAAGCCCAGAACACAGACCCTCAAAAGGGGTATAAAGGTCCAGGAACATGGGTACAATGCTGAAACATTGATGCTTCAGCATCAATAAGTCACCTGAGACATTGGAAATTCTGCTACTGTGATGTGTTTTAAAGCAACATTAAATTCCTTGCAAGAAAATTGCTGGACAAATGAGCCTATAGGTGAAAGGTAATCACTTCAAAAACATCAGACAAAAAAAAGGAAGGAGGCAAGAAACAATGCACAAGCAAGGTCTTAGAAAAATTACAGTAAAAGAAATTACGTTTTCTGTTCATCACTGTATTTTCCAAAAATAATCAATTATATTAGTTAACATCAAATAAAATGTAAGAAATCATCTTCACAGGATGCAGATGACAGCAAGTAATATTTGCAAATGTAGAGTTACACACATAAGGATAATCAACCTCTTTTAACAAGTGTGTAAGGGAGTGAATGACCTATATGCTTTGCTTCTACTACTGTGTGCTTTCATCTTTAAGGTGGTGTTTACCCTTTTTCTGGAGTTCTCCCAGGTATGAGTTCTCTTTGTTATACTTGAATTAATGGATACTGTGATGCTATAAAAAAAGACTCTTGGATAATTCTGTAGAGGACCACATAGTCCACAGAGTGGACCACATAAGCAACTGCAGTTCCATACTAAAAGATTTTGGTGTCAAAGATGAATACGTTTTTAAAAAGAAATTAAAAAAAAAAAAGAAAAAGGAAAAAAGGAAAAAGGAAAAATAAAAAGATAAAAGAGAAAAAGAAGAAAAAGAAAAAGAAAAAGAAAAAGAAAAAGAAAAAGAAAAAGAAAAAGAAAAAGAAAAAGAAAAAG
>JANHGN010018293.1:31367-61208 GCA_024605025.1 Megaceryle maxima
GAAAAAGAAAAAGAAAAAGAAAAAGAAAAAGAAAAAGAAAAAGAAAAAGAAAAAGAAAAAGAAAAAGAAGAAAAAGAAAAAGAAGAAAAAGAAGACCACAAACACACACACGAAAACAAACAAACAAACAAAAAACCCCAAACAACAACAAAAATACAACAACATAAAAAACCTCACAACCTATTAGAAAGAAGGGTTTCAGATCATTCAGTCTGGAACTGCTTGAAGTTAAAAGTGCTAAAGCTATCCAAGAGAATAATTTTGTAGGAAAGGATTCCACATCTATCCGAGTCTACAAAAATAGAAAAATGTTTTATTAAAACAAATGATTGACAGAGTAGTTATCAAAGGTTCATTGTGAAAATGAAAGGGTTTATAGCATGGGGTTCTGAAAAAGTCTATTGTGGATTGGAAAAAATTGATATTTTCAAGAATTACTTGAATGATGGAATTAAGGATATTTCTTACCTTTTCTAATGACACCATTCTGAATGGAACTGCACATGCATTCACCTAGAATTCAATCTTCATAATTCAGGAGATTATCTGAAGAAGATAGCATAAGGAGAACATAAGGCTGTCCTACAAAACACAATCAGGAGCAAGATACTTAATATAGGGAAGGAGTAATCAGCTACAAAAAGATAAGAAGATGACAGCTGGGTAGGGAGTAGTTCTGCAGGGGAATATGGCTTAGAGAGGATTGCAGACTGTACCTGAGTCAGTCAAGCGTTGTTGTAGAAAAGACACACCATCTAGGATCTACAATCAGGAATACAGGTTCCAAAGTACTTGAAGCAATACCACAGAAGCCATCAGCTGATGGATATTCTTGTGCTCAAGCATGGTAAGAATTGGTTGGATAGGATCTGGAGAAGAGTATTGAGAAGAGTCTGTAGTCATGCACACAGGTTCTTCCTGGGAAAGAAAATTAGGACTGGCTGGCCAGAGGAAGAGACAGCTGAGAGGCACCTCAATAATTAGTCAAAATCGTAAAAGGTTGCTGCAAAGAGGAAGGAAACAATCTATTATTCATGAGACAAATGCATGCAGTAATCAGCTTACATTCAAACAAGAAACATTAAAATTAAACTGCAGAAAGTATGTTGATAGAAATGAGTGAAATATAGGACTAGAGGAAGTAGGATAACCTCTGTAACTGGAGATCTTTAAGAACAGGTTACACAACCACATCGCATTGGTCTTAGCATGGAACAGGAAGATGAACTAAATGACCTGTCAAGGTCCCTTTTAGCACTGTGATTCTATATTAAAGGTGTTAGAAATAAAGTGATACTGTGATAAAATGGGACTTGTCTAAGGGAGTGCTCAAGGAAATCTTGAAAAAGATTATGGGAAATAAGAACTAATAAAAACCAGAATGCATTTTATCCATATATATAAAGACACAGAGAGGGGAAAAAAAAAAAAAAAAGGTGTAATAAAAGAAAAGAAAAATATTTTTTAAATAATAATGAGTTAAAACAGATACGTCAAATAAATTCTGAAAAAGTAATTGAAAATCTAAGTAAGAGCAGGATGACAAATTTTTCATCTGAGATGGAAGTAAAAAGGTTTAGCATTTTAGGATGACTGGGCAATCTCTCCTTCATGATAAATAAAAAAAAAAATGGACAAAATTAATAATAAAGTATAAAATATTTTTTAGAAGAAATATGCCAGAAGTGCATCTTTATGAATAAGAAACATAAAAAACATATGCCACAGGAAAAAGATATATTAATAGCTGCAAATATTTTTTTCTGACCTTAATATTATGAAAGACTTTAGAACAAATTTTTGGAAGAAAAAATAATTTTAAACATGCAGATAAATAAAAAATAAGATAAAACATAGTCTGTATTAACCAAACAACAGATTGTCCAAGGCTTGCCTATGTCAGTAAGAAACTATTTTTATAGGAAATTTAAAATATAGTAGGGCTTATTTTGTATCTGGTCTTCAAATATGGTGGTTTATGGAAAACAGGTGGTAAAGCCTGAATGTGTGAATATTAGTAAATGAATTCTGATATAAAAAGGAAATGACTTATGGAAAATGACACCTGGTCATGCTTGAGGGGAAAATACCAATCTGGATAGAGATTACCATTCTCTACCATTGATCTTTTAAAAAGTTTTTTAACAACCTAAGCACTAAGGGTTGTGGTATGCTGCAGAAAGGGAACATGGTCAGCATGGGTCACAGGGAAACAGAGCTAGACAACCATGGTTTATGAGTAGTGAAGCCAAAAGAGCAGACAAGTCTAGCATGCACTGACTGGTATTCTAAGAGAAGTGCTACAGAGTGGATGTGTCCCATTACACAGATGCTGTTTTGCCTCTGAGGGGTCATGTTGGTGCTGGCAATTGTTAAGAAGTCACACTGCAGCCCAGCACACCCTACACAGATCAAATCCCTTGCAGTCAGGGCCTGCCCCATTGTGTGCAGCTCATGCTGGGGTGCCACAGGAGGCCTGATTGGACTCAGTGGCACAGAGAAGGAGGGGGGCATCTCCTGGGGACATGACCTGTTAGCAGGACAGTATTAGGGTCACTGGCAGATGACTGGGATGCTGACTAGCTGCTGGCCTAAGGTTAGTTAACTCAACAGGACATGAGAAAGTGTTGGACAAGACGTGAGAAAAATATTGAGTTTAACAAATAAGAATGTGAGAAGCTGGCAAAAGTAACAGCACCATGAGGAATAGCTAGATTTTAAAAAGGGATAAGGAGGACATATGTGAGAAACAGAATTCACAGGGAATAAGGGGGACCTTTTGGAAGCAGAGACTCACAAGACCACCAGTGCCCAGGAAACATTAATAGTATGTAAAGTTGTGACCTCATTACCTGGGTATCAGAAATATTAAGTATGGGTGCAGATGCAGCAGAAGTGGGAGCAATAGAGAAAAAGTAACTAGGGACGGGTAGTTTATGTTGGATGCTATAAGGGTGGAAAATGGGAAGAACAGTGAGGAAAAAAAGGAACAAAAATAAATAGAAAATGCTGAAAGAACATAAAAAGAAAATTTCACAGAAGAAGGATATATACCAACTTTTTTCTGACAGAAGAAGAGGCAAAATTTTGAATTTTCAAACATTGGTGCTATGCTTTCAAGAGCCCAGGTGAAATTTTATCTGTGTAGTTCTGGTGCAGCATCCTGATATAAACATTAGAAAAGAGAAAGGCTAACCCAGAGAGAATCAGTGGCAGAAGGAACTGCAGAACTAAGAGTAAGTAAAAGAAAATTGCTTTCACTTCCCAAAGGATTCCAACAGCCCTGAATCTATGCAAATCAGCATCTTCCTAACCTCAAGCAATCCTGCACCTGCCCTTGCTTAAATTGTAAAACTAATACAACCTCCGAAGAAACCACTGCATGCTATAATAAGCAAGATTATTCAGCTTCAATTACTGCAGTAACCAAAGTAATTAAATGTCACAGTTTAGGGTCAGGGTGGCCCCTTAGACCTATAACAGATGCCCTCCCTCCTCAAAGGGGAAGAGAACGGGAATAAGGGAGAGAGACTTAGTGATTAGGAAAGGAAAATAGAAGAGCTTTAATGAAAATTAAAATAATAATAATAAAATGGGATATATACAAATATATACAAAACCAGTATCGAACTGAACCCCCCAGTGGTAATTACATCACCATCACTACTGACACTCTGGAACAAGCACCAGGAGAGTCCCATATAGGAGCTGTGTTCAGGACCTAGATTCTGGTACCGGATTCAGGAACACACAGATCGGGATCAAAGGCAGAATGGTCAGAGTCCTTCTCGGATGCTACAAGGAAGAAACTGGAAGAAGACCCAAGTCAACCCGAGCAAAGCTGGCAAAGTATGCCAGGAGAGCAAAGAGAGGGATGAGGCCCCCATGATCCCTCATCTTTATACTGAATATGATGCATATGGGCTGGAATACCTTGCTGGTCAGTTTAGGGTCACCTGTCCTGTCCACTCCTCCCTGCAGCTGCGGCCTTTTACTTCCTGCACCCCCCAATGTGGTACAGAAGATCCAGCAGTGGCCTTGGTCTGCACACCAATCCCTGGCACTAACTAAACATGGGGTGCTATCACTGCTAGGAGACACTGTCTGTGAACACAGGCTGCTAACTTCAGACAGTGCAGTTAGTTAGAACTGAGGTGAAAACTAAAATCACTGAACAGAATTAGTTCTGTTCTCACTCAAACTAGGACATTAAAGACTGACGTATTCAAAAGAGAGCTGTGTGCCAACTTAGTCAAATCTGGGAGAAGAGTATGATCTGGATGAGCCTCACCTTTATACATACTATAGATAACTTGTCTCTCATAGTTGGGGACAGTTAATACATTTTTGCTGAGCATGACAAGACCTACCTCTCTGCAATAGTGATGATTTACAGTGGCTAATCGGAAAGAGGAAAATGTGTTACTGATACATGTCCTTGCTGTTTCAAAGAAGCTGATAGGAGAGAAGGTGTATAGGCCAGAATCCTACTCCACATGGATCTGTTCTTCACCATACTGATACAAAGAAGAGTGTGTCCAGCAGGTCCAGGGAGGTTCTCCTCCCCCTCTACTCTGCCATAGTGAAACCACATCTGGAGTATTTTGTCCAGTTCTGGTCTCTCCAGTTCAAGAGATACAGGGAAATACTAAAAAGAGTCCAACAGAGGCTATGAGGATTATGAAGGGACTGGAATAGCTCTCTTATGAGGAAAGGCTGAGAGACCTGGAGCTGTTTAGCCCAGAGAAGAGAGGACTGAGAGGGGATCTTGTTAATGTTTATAAATATCTGAAGGGTGGGTCTCATGTAGAAGGGGCACCACTCTTCAGCAG
Source organism: Megaceryle maxima (assembly GCA_024605025.1). Taxonomy (NCBI): domain Eukaryota; kingdom Metazoa; phylum Chordata; class Aves; order Coraciiformes; family Cerylidae; genus Megaceryle; species Megaceryle maxima. The sequence goes on from JANHGN010018293.1 coordinate 36,200, forward strand.
TGCCCTGTGATAGGATGAGGGACAATGGTCACAAGCTGGAACATAGGAAGTTCCACCTCAACGAGAGGAAAAACTTATTTATTGTGAGGGTGATGGAGCCCTGGAACAGGTTGTCCAGAGAGATTGTGGAGTCTCCTTCTCTAGAGACTTTCAAAACCCACATGGATCTGTTCCTGTGTGGCCTGCCCTAGGTGATCCTGCTCTGACAGGGGAGTTGGACTTGGTGATCTCCAGAGGTCCCTTCCAACTCCTACCATTCTATGATTCTATGATTCAAGTATAGAGAGTTTTGGAACAACATTTGTATTCTGTTTAATACTAATTGTGACATTTGAAGCACCACTGATACAGCTGTAATATATAAAAGGAGAGAGGTGAGTAATTTATGTTATAAGATGTGAAAAGAATCCAGGAGTGTTTTTCTTGATCTACGAAAATCAATTGTAAAACTTGTATTCACTTTAGTGGCACAGGCCTATGCACTGATTTTTGCCTGCAGTGTCTCTCCTCAGTCTGCCTCACCTGAAGTCATGTAGGTTTGGAAGAGAATTGTGATTCACTGATATTCTGCAAAAAGGAAGAATTGTTACACCTTCACAGTAACAGCTCTAGATCAACTTGTTTCTAAGTAGGTGAGTGCAAGAGGAAGAAGAATGAGAGTAAACTGTCCTTCCACTGCTTATCTAAAAGGTGGGGATTGTGACAGTAGAATATTTGCAGCAAATCCATGAAATTAAAGAACAAAGAGTTTCAGCCTTGAGAAGAGAAGGCTCAGGGGTGACCTAATAGCAACCTTCCAGTACCTGAAGTGAGCTTATAAAAAGACTGGAGAGGGCCTATTTACAAAGACCTCTAGTGAAAGGAAGAGGGGCAATGGTTTATATTAGAGAAGAATTGATTTAGATTGGATGTTAGGAAGAAGTTCTTTACCATGAGGGTGGTAGAACACTGGGACAGGTTGCCCAGGGAGGTAGTTGAGGCCCCATCCCTGGAGACATCAAGGTGAGACTTGATGAGGCTCTGAGCAACTTGTTGTAGTTGAAGATGTCCCTGCTGTCAGCAGGGGTTTGGACTAGATGACCTCTAGAGGTCACTTCCAACCCAGACATTTCTATGATTCTATGATTCTTTTTCATGTGCTAGACATGCCACAGAGGAAGGGTCCTGCTTAAGAATAAAGGAAATGGGATTAGCCAGAAAAAAATGGTTACTGATATGAAAAAAAAGATTAAGACATTGGAGAAATATAACTAGAAAGTAAGCATGACTTTAAAGTCAGGAGTTGTATTTTTTAGTAAATGATGGAAACTTTTACTCTCTTTGGATTTGGTAGGAGTTTCAGCTGGTTTGCTTTACTGATAGCTAGATCTTTGAGTCATTTGCACCAGGTTCCTGAATTGCATGTCAAGTCACTGGCAATGACTAATGAGGTGAATGATATAGCCTGTATTCCTACTGTAGCGGGAGAGCTGCAAGAAGTGGTTTAAATATGCTCAGGTCAGCAAGGTGAATCTTGACTAGATGAGTGCCGTGATGGATGAGCTGAGATGAAGGTTTCAGCAGACAAGGTATCAGGAAACTGCACTCACGGGTAATGCCATGTTGTTTGTAATAGGATGATCAGCAGACTTTGGGAGGCAATAGGCTTCAACATATAGCTGACAACACTGGAATAAAAAATTTCCAGCAATCCTCCCCCATCAGAGAGATACACCTGGCTCAGGTAAGGACATCAGAGTGAGGCTGTCTTCTCAGTGACTGTTAATGCTGCTCAGTTTCTCAGTGACTCCAGACTAATACAAGGGGTTCCAGCCACACATTTGTTACCAAAGTTGTTCAACAAGTCCAAATACCAAATCAGAATCCCTAAACACAAGCAGCATCACTTATCAGACAGAATAGAACCTCACCAGTTGCTCAGGCAGGAAAGTGAGGGTCTCTCTTTAGTGCAGCATAACAAATACAGGTGATGAGTTTCTGGTAGCTGTACATGGAGAATTCCTCTCAAGCTTTTCTGTCTCAGTGTTTGTCCTAATTTCATACTTTAAGTGGTCAAATTACAAGCTCTTAAACACAGAGGACATGATTTTATTACCACTGGGATTATTTTTTCTCATAGGTAGCTCAGTGGTTTTCAACTCTGTTTTCATTTAACTGCAGGAAGAATTGGACTTCAGTAGGTAGAAAGCAGGATAAAATCTCACTCCAGTCCTGCTTTCTCATGAAGAATTATAGACTCAGAGTAAAAGATGTATCCCTGGCAGGGAAATTGCAGTCTGCAATGAGCATAGACTCATAAATTTGAAGGCCAGAAAAAATGTATTATGATCATTTAGGCCTTCCTGCATAGTTCAGGTTACAGAATTTCCCACAAGTGATTCCAGTGTCAAATCAAATAATTTACATCTGAACTGGAACATATACCCTGAGAATGATGGGAGCTTTTCCCTAATGATGCAGTGTAATCCAGTGTGCTCTGAAATGCTATACAACAACTCCCTTGCTAGAAACCCATAGAGAAAATACAAATAACCTTCAATTTTAAAAACTGGTTTATAACATTTTTCAGCATTCTTCCATATCTTAGAATACAGCTAGACTGATCTTTATTTTCAAAAGCAAATACATTTTTACAATATCATTGAGCTCTGCTACATGAGATATTTATTGACAGTTGTGCAAGTATCACCTCTGACAAATAGGAGACTTAACATAAAGCTGGCACACCACAGATGCACTTCCCAAATGAGGGTGTATTTCTTTGGCTTCTGCTCTGTACTACCCTTTTGTCAGACGCAGTTGCTCTGTACTTGTGATTACTGTTCATCTAGCTACCGGAATGTTTGGACATGTGAGATGGATCTCTTCTGTGGGTGTTCAGTATATCTGCCTTTAGATGTGTCAGGGGTAGTGTGGCATCCAAGAAACTATTTGTTTGGTGCAAAAAGCTCACAGTTATTCAGTGAACACTCTTATTAACAAGTCTGCCCAAATGAAGGCTGCAGAAGGGAATTTCAGTTTAATATTATTTCAAGGCAATGTTCTCAGCTGATGTTGAATTTATTCATTTACTGAAGTCAAGGAAGCTGCAAGAAAATTTGTTGTAACCAGATGGGGATAAAGTCATCTTCAAAAAATCCTGACATGGGAATGCTACCTGGGAAGGGCTTATTTCCCAGCTTCAGTGGCAAGAGTATTTCTCATCTGAGCTCCAGCAAGTTGCTTCCATACCATCAGTGCACCCAATCAGCATGCAGCTGCCATAGAAAACATGCAGAAGGGAAAACCAATGGACGCTGTGGTGTCTCTTCTACCCTAGAATAACCATGCAGCTATTAGGTGTCCACTCCTAGTTCAGTGCCTAATTCTTGTTGTATTTCTTTTGGAAATGAGTGACTTTTATCAGCCTTGATAGCTCCTCCCCTGAAAAAGGTCAGTGTCTCCCCAGGGAAGTGCTGCTCACAGCCTGTAAGAGATTGCCTGGGAGTCATACCCTTTTGTCAGCTGACCTTTAAATAAAATAATGTCAGTTTGTTAACAAGAAAGTTTCATTTGTTAAAGTCTTTGGTGTTAGTCTGACATGACTTGCCATTTAAAACAGTTATCTGATTTTTTCCTACCCTGTGATCTCATGATAATGCCACAGTGTTAATCTTTGAGGTCACATACTAGGCAGATTCCCTCTCTAGCCCATATTTGCAAGCTCTGTCATTAAACTACTTTTAAGGAAGTTCATACATAAGTTCAAAGAAATATTATACAATTTCCATAAGCTTTTACACCAGGGGCTAGAAACGCTCCTTAGGTTTCTTTCTGTCCGTGCCTGACTGGCAAACCTGGGAAACTTGGAGAAAGTTTTTGATTGATTTTATGGGTCACAATTAAATCAGTGTTCTGTTCTGCAAAATGAATACCATACTCATCCTTTCTGTACTAAAGGAGCAAATACTGAGCATTTAATTAAAGACAACATGAGTGCAAAACTGTTTTCCAAATGAGTTTAGCTAGAGTGTAATTGGGCAAATGTGAATCATCTGATATTGCAGCATAAATTCAGACACTGTTTCTTGAACTCCCAGGCTTCCTCTGCTTGTATTCAGAATTACAGACATGATATCAGGCCTTTTGGTGAGCACGTGTATCAGTGACAGAAAAAGAATTTTCTGTTGGACTACTTGGAGACCTAATTTTACTTGTCACGTTTTGTCACAAACAGAAGGTCAGGCTCTTACAGATCCTCTCCTAGGAGTTACTTGAGTAGTTTACAGAGTACAGGTAGCAGGCTAAATGTAAATCTTTCCTAGAAAACAGCTGAGTCCCTGCTGCACAGCCCTTCTTTCCAGGTTGCTTGTATAGACCATCTATCAAAATGCATGGGATGCCTTTCTGCCTACTCAACAGGTTTCTTCTAAAGAAAACTGGGAAAAATGTGTATGCTTGTAACTGCCACATGGGGACAAAGGCTATGGGACGTGATGCAGAGCACACCTGCCTCCAGCATGGACACATCCGTAAAGAAGAAACAATGAGGCCCACTAGTCTGACTGCTTATCATCACTTGAAGCTCAGCTTTACCTGGACACGTTGTATGGATTGTAAGATCCCAGGCCCTCAAATGAGAACAAGTGGAAAGGAAAAGAGCAATGTACCATCAGAGTCTGAGAGCTATTTAGAGTCAGGACACTAAGTAGGTGAAATACAACGGAATATCCCTTACCTCACACTGCAAAAGCCAATAAAAATAAATAAATAAATAAATATAAAGAGAAAAAGAAAAATTTTTCCAAACCACAGTCCAAACTAATCTGTCCAATGCAAAAGAACATGTTTTTCAAACTCTTACAATCATCTTGATCATGAATTTGTGATTGCTGTACACTCACAGCACATCTAAGCACATGGGTTCCCTGCAACTCACTAGAGCTCTGACAGAGCTGTGTGATGATTTGCTTCCAGCTGTGGTCCATAAGCAATGCTTCAGGTGAAGATGCACACACATACACACACACAAACCTCAGATTATTTTCCTGCGTCTGCTTAATACGTCTTCCCCTTACTGCAATTCTAACATTCACATTATCCCTTTTAGTTACAGCATTGCAGCAGCTCATGTTAAGGTAATTATCTGTGATGACCCCAAAGTCCTTCTTGGAGTCTAATGTACCAGTCATGCTCATTACCATAATATCTGAGTCTCCATAGTATCAAGGCATCTGAGTCAGTCATGTCAATCTGCAGAGCACAGCCTGAAGAACAACAGAGATGTAAAGTAGATGAAGATTAAGATTCAAGAGCAAAAGTATAGGATTTTTAAATTTTACAAGATATTTAGGAGATCAAAAAGGGAATGTAAATTTTCAGTAATAAAATGAAATATTAGTGACAACATTTCATTGGAAATACTAATGCAGAAATCACTTTGCATAAGACAGCACAAAACTGCACTGCAGGAACTGTCAGGAAATCTCTTTCACTGAGAACAAATAGATTGAAGACAAGCTAATTGTAATAGAAGACTGATGCCACTGTCATGTATACTCCCTAAACCAGGAGGAACTTCATTGAAAACCATGCAGCTACATGCGTGGAAGTGTGCTGTAAAACCAGAATAAAGCTCAAAGTAAGGGAAATTACCAAGCTCTATTAGCACTGCTGTGGACCGTCATGTAAAAGTAATGTACCTTACCCAGCATGGTTTCTGTCAAATTATATAATCCCTATATTCTTACAGATCTTTCCTTGGTTATTTGTTTCTTGCTGGTTAGTCAATAGCTGACCTCCTTTAACAAATGACACATGCTTCCTAACATGTACAGCTTTGCAGCACTAATAGAGGAAGTATCAACCACACATTTTCTCTGTTGAATTATGTATCTCCTATTTGTGACTGTATTGTGGGAACAGTCATGTTGGAACAACAGTGCCTCAGGCTTGGAATCATCTCACCTCACTTTACATGTTTACATCTAAGGCAGTCAAACTCAACTCTTCTTATAGTCAGTTACAGGCATTTCTGTATTAGGGCATAAATGGCATGTACTTAAAGCACAGATGAGTCATGATCTAAAAGTGACTATTTCTCTTAATTGGCCAGGAGTGACTAGATCAAATATACCCTTCTACAATAGACAAGCTACACAGAGTCAGCTGAGTATCACCCCCGCAGTTTATAATTTTGACAAATCACATACACATTTTAAACCCAATTTGTTCAGTGAAGTGTTATTTTAACAGAGCTTTTGGCAACTCACATGCACTATAGAAAATAGGTCTTTCTGTATAAAACTTCCCTGCCAATATACATGCAGGGACATCTGTGCCCCTGTGCTGGACTCTCACTTAGACAAGCACTTTGCCACTTATCAAAAGACAGCAGTCTGAAATTGTATAGCTGCCACCTGATTGGCATATTAGTCCTCTCTGGCCTGGCCTATAGTAAAACATTTTAACAAAGGGATGGAAAGTAAAAAAGTTTTCATCGGTGTTATTTGGAAATCAGACACTTCTTGCTACAGATGTCAGGTTATTCCAGAAAGCCCACATGCTCTGTGGGATGTGTTGGCATTTATTGTCTAATACTCACACAGTTAAGGGGTGTCCTCATTCAGCTTTTGCTCTTTTCTTCCAAATTCTACTGCAGGTACCAAATCATACATGATGAGCTGAAGGTGCAGCAATGCAGATGCCTAGAGTTGCATACCTGCTTCAAGCCAATCTAGTACAAGGTAGTTCTGATCTAATCAATCTAGTCAAGCAATCTAATCAGTGTAGGGGTCTGAAGGGCACAGGCTGAAACCCCTTCTTTCTTTCATTTTCATTCCCATTGATAAAGTATCATCCTGACATCTCAAGCGATATGCTTTGCTTACCAACAAAAAGAAAATAAACTTCTATCCCAGATGATCAAGAAACAGCCTGAGATAGAAAACTCCAAGTTGAAAATCCAGGTAGAACAGGTCACCTAGAGACTTGGTGGAGTCTCTCTCCCTGGAGATATTCAAGAGGTGTCTTGTGAAGATGCCAGGCAGCCAGCTTTAGTAGGCTTGCTTGAGCAGAGGTTTGGACTAGGTGACTCCCAGAAGGCCCTTCAATGCCAGCCATTCTGTGATTCTGTCAAGACTACCATAAACCAGACTGGTCAAGAAGAAACATAGCTGACGCACTTGTACCTGTGCCTGCAAAAGCAACTTGTGGAACAACCTTTAAATATGTAGTGAGGAAGGGTATCACTGCTGCTACTATTAGAGATTCTTGTTCAGGTATCCAGGTAAAATCAGAATTGAAGATTTAATCTCTGCCACATGAAGTAACTTCAGTGTCATATGTGTCTCTATTCATGTCTCCCTTCAGTCACTACTTCACGGCAAGAAGCCATTTCTACTGTACAGTTTCAAATACAACAGAACTATCCATGTTATTGCATAATGGCAGCTTTCATTTCTATTGATTTTATGATGATTCTTATATATCAACTGTTGGAGTTACTCTTACTTCAGTCTGCACATAAACAGTTGGAGGAAATCACATAACTGTTTGCAAATAAACCACCATAGAGAAAAAAACATGTGCAATAACAAAATTCATAAGATGCCAGCACACAGCAGGGCAATATTTTCAAGGTGCTGAAATTGCACAAAAAACAGAGGAACTTTTTTAAATTTTCAAATTCTGTACATATAACCTAAACTGAAACATTGAAACATTTTAAAAATGAAACATTTTAAAAATACATGCCCCATCATGTTTTGGATATTTGCCCATATTTCAGATTGGCTTAGACTTCAAAATCAAGATTTGCCAAATGAAAACCAAGATCTGAATGCTAAGCAAGTCATCTTGATAAACAATTATGGTTTTAAAATTTCAATTATTTTTTAAATAGAAGCATTGACGCTCACTCATGATTCACCAGCTCACATGAAATGCTGAGTTTCCAAAAAGTAAACAACCATTCTGGGAGTTAGACCTCATCTTACATCTTCAGCCTACAGTCCTAGAACCCCACAGCTGGTTTGTTTATACCACCTTACACTGATTATGTTTTGTATCTTCCAGATGTGCTGTACATTCAGTATGGAATAACACAGTCTTTTACCTATGGTAGTATTTTTGTTGTTGTTGTTATTCCTATGCACTATCTTAGGAAGGACAGTTTGCAGGTGCAGAGTTTTCCAGATAGTCTCATCTTCCTCTGGTGTTTTGTTAGGTGTTAGCAGTTGAGAGAAACACTGAAGGAATTTATGTTTAATGTCATTCCCAAAGAAGGACACGGAGATCAGCCTCGTTCCATTTTCTGCATAGAGATTGCCTAAAATCTTTTTAAATCTTTCTTTTTGGGGGAATACATATGGAAAATTCTTATGTGACACTGAATTTTCTTGGAGTTTTAAGAATTTATATGAGATTAGTAGTTTCACTTTTAAAACATTTTTGTTTTTCCAGAAAATGACTTTAAGGACGTCCTTTAAAATTCAGATGATGTAAGATTGTAATCTTTTTTCCCATTCCCAAAAGGGCTTAAATGTCATTCTGATCATTACAGAAAAGCATATAAAGTCAAATAAATTATTCTCCCTGTTGTTACTTTATAAACGTAAACCAAATATAGTTACTACAGCAGTTACAATATACATTCATACTTTGCAGCTTTTGTATTAAGGAAATATTATAGGAAGTGAGATGAGTTAGATCACGTGGACATATAGAACAGCTTTGGAAGTCACTTTTGCATTCATGTGGAGAAGAAATAATGGGGAAGCTTGGCTGAAAGGGAAACAGTTTTCCAGTTTACTCTATGACATATAAAATGATGAGTATCTTACCTGTGGAAAAGTGGTACAGAGCAATAGTATCAGCAACAGGAAAGCTTCAGAGAGAGAATTCAAGCCCATGAGACACAGAAGGTTGAATCAGAAGAACTGAGAGAGACAGAAGAATTAATTAACAGCACATTCAGGGACTTGTTGGGAGACATCTAATCCTCAAACAGGCATAGGTCCTACCTAAAAAGCAAGGAGAGGTTCAGAAATACTGTAGAAGCTGGCAAAGTTAAAACAACATTCCAGTAACATCTTTTCTCCATCAGATAATAACAATATAGTATCCAGTACTAAGGATATTGCTCTGAAATCAGGTACCAAAACTGTAATGGGGAAAAAGGTTGGTAGGAGGAGAAGATGTAATGATCAGAAGAAACGATAGATGTGTTTGGTACCTCAAAGATGATTATATAATGACTTCCTTTTTTGCTCCTCACAAATGTGATAGGCATCACAAGGAGCCTGAATCATCTGCAATCCCAACAGAACAAGGCAAAGGGAAGGCATGGACTGCTCAATAATAATTCAGTCAATAAAAGATAATCAGTCTTCATAAGTGCTCAACTTCAATAACAAAACTAGAGGCCATAAAATGAAGCTATTGGGAGCATTTTAAAAATAAGAGGAAGTGGTTCTTTACACAACATACAGTGGAGCTCTATTACTACTTGACAAAGACTGTTTTGCATGCAAAATGTTTAGAAGTCCAAGTGAAGACTGTATGAAATTCTGGAAGAGACATCACATAGAGGGTTAGTAAACAGACCAACTTCAACAGGCTAAAGGAGTCCACAAGTCCATCTTGTCCTCATACAACTGATTCTTTCCTTACTCTTCCCCAGACGTCTGTTTATGGCCACTGTTCGAATAAATAATCTAGAAGGACCATTTAACAGGACAGAAATTATAGGATTATGTGCTTATGATTTGCAAAAGACAGTGCCTACTTTGTCATCAATGAGATCCTAATACTGTTCATGATAGAATAAAACTGGTCCAATTGCAAGTGTTTATCTAGAACATACCATAAACTACAAGAAATAGTTACAGGTCCACAAAAACCTGCTTATACGTTAATAGAGTTTGCACTGCTAGATTGCAAAACATTACACAATGCTATCTGCAGTGTTCGGAGACAAGGTTGTTTTATCTGTCAGTGAGTAAACAAATTATTATTCCAACTAGAACAAAGAAGTCTATGTGGAAAGATAACATGGTTCTGTGCAAGGAATGTAATGGGATTCCAGAATCAGAAAGCAACACACTTGGACCTGCGTTGTAGCAAAGAGGCAACCAGTGAAAGAAAGTTTTCAAACTTGTGCACCTGAAATTAAGCACCTAAGATCTATTTTATTTAACTTTAGATGCTTACAATGTGTGTGTACCTGAGCTAGTTGTCTGGACTTCTTTTGCAGTCAACAGAAAAATATTTTCAACGTGCTACAGAGATGATCATTTTGGACATATACAAGACAGGTTGTAAGCCAATGCCTGTGGCTTTCAGTGACCATAAAAGGAGTCAAGATAAATATCTCAGATACAGAAAGTGACACTGTAGCCATGTGAAATGAAGATGAGATGCCTACTACTGTAAATGCCCATGTGTTGAATAGGAGAACTATTTTTCTCACCTGAACATACCTATAATTTTGCAAGGCTGTCACATATTCAACTGAATCCACAGATGTATCCCACTTCCCACCACAGGTTCTCCTTTCATTCTGCTAACCTCCAACATACACATTTCCTTTCTATCCCTTCCCATAGCTGTTCCTTCTGTCCGTGCAATTCAATTTCTTTTCCTAACTACAGTTCTATCCCCCATGACTGTCCACTCTTCCACATATAAGTAGCTGTCGTGCACTCCTCTTTTCTACAAGTGATCTCCTCCCTTGTTTTCCATGCCTAGATGAGGTGCTATTCTGGTACCTTCATGTCCCATCAGTCACCTTAAGATCTTTTCTACAACAAAGTCCCACATTCCCTTTCCAATGGCTTCTGTGGAATAAGGTAGGCTATATAATGTAAAATGAACATCATAGCTTTTCTTTGATCATCTGACATTCTGACAAAAGTCCTAGAATATTTTCAGCTTATTACACAAATCCAGTGAAGAGGCTGCTTTTCAAGGCATGTAGTAGCTATTGAATAGAATAACTTTGTATGATAAAAGCATAAATAGCCAGTGATTGTTTACATAGGTACATCCTTGGTAGAGGAGGACCAGGTTAGAGACCACTTAGCCAAACTGAGTATCTGTAAATGTATGGGCCCCGATGGGATACACCAATGAGTGCTGAGAAAGCTGGCAGATGTTATTGCTGTGCCACTCTCCATCATCTTTGAAAGGTCATGGAGGAGAGGTGCCTGAGGTTGGGAGGAAGGCCAGTGTCTCCCGACTAAAAAAGGCAAGAAGGATGGCCTAGGAAATTACAGACTGGTTAGTCTCACCTCCACCCCCAGAAAGGTGATGGAACAAATTGTTCTGGATGTCATCTCAAAACATGTGGAAGAAAAGAAAGTTACTGGGAGAGGTCAACATGGATTCACCAACTGGAAATCATGCTTGACCAGTCTAATAGACTTCTGTGATGTCCTAACTAGCTGGTTAGATGAGGGGAGAGCAGTCAATCTATCTTGACTTCAGCAAGGCTTTTGACACTGTCTCCCATACATCTTCATTAGGATACTCATGAAGTATGGGTGAGATGAGGGGACAGTGAGGTGGATTGAGAGCTGGTTGAGTGACAATGCTCAGAGGGTCATGATCAATGGTGCAGGGTCAAGCTGGAGGCCTGTAGCCAGCAGCGTTCCCCAGGGGTCAGTACTGGGTCTGGTCTTATTTAACATATTTTATTTATCAATGACCTAGGTGAGGGTGCAGAGTAACCTCAGCAAGTTTGCTGATGATACTAAACTGGAAAGAGTGGCTGACACACCAGAGGGCTGTGCTGCCATCCAGAGTGACCTGGACAGGCTGGAGTGTTGGGCAGAGCAGAACTTAGTGAGGTTCAACAAGAGCAAATGTAGGGTCCTGCAGCTGGGGAGGAACAACCCCATGCATTAGTATAGGTCAGGAGTAGATCAGCTGGAAAGCAGCCCTGAGAAGGATCTGGGAGTCCTGGTAGACAATGTTAACCATGAGCCAGCAATGTGCCCTTGTGGCCAAGAAAGACAATGGTATTCTGGGGTGCATTAAGAGGACTGTGGCCAGCAGGTCAAGGGAGGTCATCCTTCCCCTCTCTTCTGCCCTGGGGAGGCCTCATCTGGAATACTGTCTCCAGTTCTGGGCTGCCCATTTCAAGAGAGAAAGGGAACTTCTGGATAGAGTCCAGTGGAGGGAAATGAAGAAGACTGGGGGACTGGAGCATCTCTCTTATAAGAAAAGTTCGAGAGGTATGGGACTATTTAACCTGGAGAAGACTGACGGAAGACTTATTCAGTGTCCATAAATAACTAAAGAGTCAGTGCAAGGAGGATGGAGATGGACTCTTTTCAGTGGTGCCCATTGACAGGACAGTGGGCAATGGTCACATGCTGGAACACAGGAAGTTCCATCTATATAAGAGGAAAAACTTCTTTACTGGGAGGATCACAAAGCACTGGAACAGGCTGCCCAGGGAGGTTGTGGAGTCTCCTTCTCTGAAGAGATTCAAAACTCACCTGGATGCAATCCCAGGTAATGTGCTCTAGGTAAACCAGCTTTGGTGGGGGAAGGGGTTTGAATGGATGATCTCTAGAGGTCCCTTCCAACTCCAGTGATTCTGTGACTCTGTGATATGTGCACGGAATGTACCCATGTTTGCATACTAGATATTGGCTTGCGATAAAGAGCAATTTTATAAAATTCATATTTGCAAATTTAAATGAAATATATTTTCCTTGAAAATAAAATACAATTTACATTCTGACTCTTTAATGGTCCTTTAACATCATTTACATTCAATTAAGTAGTGCAAGTTTTCCATCACAGTTTAAACAAAAACAGAGTTTGAAGAAATAGGATTAATTGGATAAAAACCCCTAAAATAATAGTCTATTGAAGTTGCTACATTAATTTTTGGCAATGGTTGTGTTTCATGAAGCTGCACAAGTGTATTTTTCATCTCAGTTTATTTGACTAATGTAGTTTAATGTTGAGCTGAAGGAAGGCTGTGAGATCTAGAATGTGTTGAAAAAGGATCAAAGCTCATTTTCAAATTTCAGTTTATAAGTAATGATGAGGTTTGAAATTATGAGACAATCATTTTTAAAACTTGAAGAACATGTTAATCAAAAATCATCAGTTGACTTCAGATGGTTAATATTTTCTGCATTTAATATATTGGATAATTTTGCATGAAAGCTGGTTTTGAGGATTTTTTTTTTTTCCTGTATTTTTATTTCCCTGCTAAACAATATCAAAATACTGGTTTGGTTCACTTTTAAGTGAGTGTCAAACTGAATTTCCATTCAAATGCAACTTCACTCAAATAATAACTAAGCAGATAAATTATCCACTAAATAATTAATTCACTGTTCATTGATCTCCAGTATCATAAAACTATAAGTACTAAGAAGCACAATAAATGCTTGTAGTTTTATAACAGCTTAGACAAATATGTAGCAGGCATGTATCTTTCACCATGCAAATAGCTTCATTAAATTTATGAAATTATATCAGCTAATTAGAACATATGTTATTTTGCAAAATATCATAAGAAAAAGGATAAATGTTATTTAAATTAATGGTTGTTAATTTAAATCATACTTTAAATCACTACTATTTAAATCACCCATTTTGGTTCATGTATTGCATAGATGCTCTGTTTTTGTATTCAAGAAATGACATCTCATTTGGAAAAGACTGAAATCTATTCCTGTTCCATTGTTAGGTGTTGAAGATTTACATTTGCAAATGTGATATAATTCTATCATCTATATTTTGGAGATGTCTATTCTAAATTAATGTAAATTAAAAGCATTGCCTGCTTAATCTGATAGTGAAAGATCTTTGCTGAGAAATCTCAGTACAAATAGCATTTTCCATAGTTGTCATAGATGTAGCTAAAGCATCTAGATAGGAGAGGTACACAGCAGCGAGTACATCTGCATTTTTGAAAATGTGAAAATAGAACTTTCATAGTACAGCTACAGGTTGTAAAATAGTGGAAAAATACAAACTACTGAACTCTGACACTCAGGTGTAAAAACTTAACTTTACATGGTTGTGCAGTGCCTCCAAACTCTTCATGACAGTCACCTAGTATAAATAAAGATCTACGATGATGAATTTTAACACATGGGAGAAAGGCGAGGTTAATTTCTGAAAGTCACTATGCACAAAAATAGTGCACTTGGAAATTCACAAAATAAATCAGAAAAGCTCACAATTTAAACCCCAGGATTAAAAAAAATGGATTTGGCATTGATTTACTAAAAGAATTGTATTTACAATACCTTTTTTGATTTAATTTACCTTAACCTTGGTAATCAGTACTTGTGCAGATAACTACAATAGTGAAATGAGTACTTGTATGGAGTAAGAAGACAGTTCGTGCTGCATCAGAGGATGCTGGAGCAAGGGAGCCTAATGTAGCAATCAAAAATGCTGCACTACCTGCCAAGCAAATCCAGAGAAGATATGCCACTGACAAAGAAACAAACACAAGCCAAATAATTTCCCCCTGCCTGCTCCTATTTGTCACAGGGAAATATTTTTCTTCCCTGAAATGCTTCTTAAATTCAAATGCAAATACCCACGTAATGCTTGCCAGGCAGCATATCTGTAGAACAAACCAACTAATTTGAGGATATAAAAAACAACAGTCACATAAAAGGTTAGATTTTTAGAGGGCATGTTTTGTTTGTTTTAAAATCTCGAGAGCCACAAGAGAGCATAACAGTTGCTTTTAAAACTAGACCATGAAGGATATATATGGCAAATTAAATATGAGATTGCACATTGCATTGGAAATACACATTAAATTGGAAAAATGCAGATGATTAAAAGAAGAGTAAAACTTCCATGCTTACTCTGCTCTCACCCTTAGTGAAAAGAAAAAGTTAATTTTTAACAGACACAACTAAAATATTTTTTGAAGGAAATCAGAATACAAGTCAGACTAAGAAAAACAGCTTACAGAATATTTAGATGACATGGATCTATTCAAGTAGGCATGGCCAGATGTAATTCATTCTTAGATGATTAAGGAAATAGACAAAATAAGCTCTGATTACTATCTTTATGAAGTCATGACAGATAGATAATATCTTGAGGACTGGAAAAAGACTACCAAATTCTCTATATCAAACTAATAGGGAAAAAAAGAGGACTTGGTGAAATACATATCTAATCAGTCTAGTTTCAAATCTTGAAATATACTGGAAAACTTATTAAAGGTTCAATCTGTGAGTGTCCAAAAGTTAATTAGATGATAAACAACAACCAACATGTTTTTGTCAAGAAAATAACTATGAAACTCCTCTAGTTTCACCAAATAGCTTATTGGATAAGGAAAAAGAAAAATATGTGATATAGCCTGATTTTAATAAGGTTTCTGGCATTATCTAGAATGATATTGCTTAAAGTAATGAAATAAGAATAAGAAGTAATAACTCCAAGATGAGTGAATAATTGGTTAAAAATTGGATTTCAAATTGGCTTTTACCTATGGTGAACTCTTAAAATACTATGCAGAGTCCTAAACAAGTCTTATATGGGTTTCATTCTACTCAGAAATACATAGGAGGCTGGACACATAATGTGCTTCTTAGATGGCCTAGAAATTTCAAAATTCTACCAAAATCACAGCAAATGAGATTCACTATATTTTATCTTTCTAGAAAATTATTAATCTCTTAGTGAAATATGGCAAATTAGTTTGTACTAATATGATTTGATAAAACAATATAGCATTTAATCCCATTTTCCATTTATCTCCATGTCTTCATTATTCTTCTTTTCCAAATGTGCTCAAAATCTTTTTATTATACTTAGGTCAAAGTGGCAGATCTCTAGTTTTCAATGGTACGTCTTTTATTCTCTCAGGTATTGTTACTGTAACGTCTTTCTGCTGTGCCATTCCCAGTTTGACAGATTCAATAAAATTTCTTGCTGCCAACTTTGAAACTCTATGTACTAGTTCTTTCAAGTATTATGCAATGCACATTATTCTTTCCCTCCAGACTGAGCATTGGAACTTTGCTTCCACCTAGAATGGACAAGCACATTTATCACTCATTTTCTGAAAACTACAGAGGAGATGACAGATGCTGGTGCCAACTTTCCCTTCAAGGTCATGCTTCTCCTACCAGTCCATTCTCTAACTTCTCCAGACATTAACTCAGCCCACACTGTGCAGTAACCAGGTTTCCTTTTATTGAAGCAGTTTGTCAAGAACCATGCCAATGGCTTCATGCAAGCTGAACAACCACTGACATGCAGCTCTCCAAAAAGTGGAAGTTCATCTGTGACCTCCAGCTCCACTAAGCGTCTATGAGTATGCTTGGATTGTTAACCCTTTGATTGCTTTGATTTAATCAGGCTTCTCATGTTTCAGTCCAGTTTCCCTTATCTGGTTTCTTAATTAGAAATTACCTTTCTCTGTCTTATGGGTTGCCATAAGTTACTACACTGACAGTAACTTACAGTTAGAGCCAAATATATTGTTGATATTTCTCTCTTCTACAAAAATTTTACCATAATGGATCCTATCCTGAAGGCCTTTTGCAGACTCAGTATTCCTACCCCTTAAGCAATCTGGATCAGATAGATTTTGTTTTCCCTGTGTTATCATTTATCCCCCGTTTGTTGTATGATTAATATTGAAAACTACCTATCATGTTTATCTTTATTCCTATCTTTCCCTAATAGTTCTTACCCTGTGTCTTAGTCAAACATATTTTCTGCCATATTTCCAACACCCATATAACATCACATTTCACTTCATTCACCAGCAATGCTTTGTTGTATGTTAGTGTGTGTCAACGTTTTTCCTATATTTATGGGAGACTGGTAGCTAGATAAACAATTGTTCACTGGTTATACTCCTCACAGCACTCACAGAATCATAGAATGGTTTGTGTTGGAAGGGACCTTGAAAGGTCATCAAGTCCAACGTTCCTGAAGCGAGCAGGAAAATCTTCAACTAGATCAGAGCTCCATCCAACATGACCTGGAATATGTAAAGGAATGAGGCATGTACCACCTCTCTGGGCAACCTGTTCCTTTGCTTCACCACCCTCAGTGTAAAAAAAATCTATTCTAAATTTACTCTCTTTTACTTTAAAATCATTAACCCTTGTTGTATCATAACAGGCCCTGCTGAAAAGATTGTCCCCATCTTTCTTACAGGCCCCCTTTAACTACTGAAAAGCCACAATAAGGTCTCCCTGGAGCCTTCTCTCATCCAGGATGAACAGCCCCAACTCCTCAGACCTTCTTCATAGAAGATGTTCCAGCCCTTTGAACATTTTTGTAGCCCTCCTCTGGATGCGCTATAACATGTCCGTGTCCCTATTGTGCTTGAGGGCTACAGAGCTGAATACAGTACTTCAGGTGAGGTCTCACCAGGGAGGAGTAGAGGGGCAGAATCCCTTGATCTGCTGGCCATGATTCTTTTGATGTAGCCCCGGATATGTTTGGCCTTCTGGGCTCCTTGCATACACTGCTGGCTCATGTCCAGTTTTTCATCCACCAGTACCCTCAAGTCCTTCACCTCAGGGCTGCTGTTAATCATATCATCCTCTAGCTTGTACCGATACCTAGGATTTCCCTGACGCAGATGCAGCCCCTTGTACTTGGCCTTGTTGAACCTCATAAAGTTCACATGGGCCCACTTCTCAAGCTTTTCCAGGTCCCTCTGGATGTCATCCAGTCATCCCATCCCTCTGGTGTCTCAACAGCACACTCAGCGTGGTGGTGTGATCTGCAAACTAGCTGAGTGTGCATTCAGTCACACTGTCTATGTCATTGATGAAGATATTAAACAGCAGTAATCACAGTATGGACCAATGAGGAACATCACTTGCCACTGAGCTCCATCTGGACATTGAGATGTGACCATCCAAACAATCCCCTGTTCACCCAACAATCCACCCATCAAATCCACATCTCTCCAATTTAGATAGAAGGATGATGTGGGGGACTGAATCAAAGGTTGTACAGAAGTCCAGACAGATGACATCCATAGCTCTTCCCTTTTCCACCAATGTAGTCACTCCATCATAAAAGGTCATTAGGTTGGTAAGGCAGGACTTGCCCTCAGTGAAGCCATGCTGTCTGTCTCAAGTCCTCTCCCTGTCCTCCATGGGCCTTAGCATAGCTTCTAGGAAGATCTGTTCCATGATCTTCCCAGACTCAGAGATGAGCCTGACAGGTTGGTAGTTCCTAGGGTCCTCCTTTCGACCCTTTTTTATAAATGGGTGCAATGTTTCCTGTTTTCCAGTCAGCAGGGGCTTCACCAGACTGACAGGACTTTTCAAGTATCATGGGGAGTGGCTTGACAACTGCATAAGAACTCAAGAATACTCAAAAGTAGTGCTTTCAGTTTTGTTCTTTGTTGTCCTAATTTCCTTTCTTGCAGGACTACTCCCTTTCTTTCCTTCTTCAGACTCCATCTGATCTCAGTCTCTCCTTCATTGGTCAAAATTTTTCACTTCTATTTTTTTCTTTCTTCATCTGTTCCATGATTCTGTGTTTCACTTGTTCCCTTCCTCCTCCTTGGATTAGTCTTCACCCAAATACGTACTCATATTCTAGGTGGTGCTTATCTGCTCAGCACTCATGGATAACACAACCTATGGAGGGTTTTTATTCACTCATCTTCATTCTTTTCTCTGCATCATCTTCATTTATTTTTACTTCCCTCACTTAAAATACAACTTATTGAAGATTCCCTGCCAAAACATACTTCATATATAATGTCAAGTGTATTCTCCTTCTAAAACCTCTGTTAACATATTGAAAGAAGTTTTATTCAAGAAAAACTCATGCTGCTTGTCAATACCTACTGTTCTCTGCTGCTTGAGCCCTGCAATCCTAGAATTAACTTTTTCTATAATTCCCAGCTTCTTGGTTAATCATGCACAAATTTTATTCTACTGAATAAAGCAAGTTGAAATTTTCCCAGTTAGTGATATGCCTTCCTCTCCATGCACACTAGACCATTGATTGTACTAATTCTAATGCCTAATTGTAATACAGCATACCACTGATAATTTTTGCATGTAATTCTACAGTGCTGATAGCATATATTTTTCATTATTGTCAGAGTTAGACAGATTTTTAATCCTCTTGCCTATTTTTAACAGGGACTTTATTGAAAGGTTGAAATAATATTGTTTATATTAATTTTTTTTATTGTTTGTTTTCAAAGCAGCAGTCACAGGAAATAATAGATCCTGTTTTCAAAGGGGATCTGTGATTTAGGGCTGGGGACCAAAGTCCCATGTGACTTATACCAAAGACCCAGTAATCTTATAGCGAGGCTTTAACTCTCAAGGTCTTGGGCCCACAATGGATGCAGGTGTTGAACATGGATTTAGACAGGATTTAAGAGCACAGCTTCAAATGCATGATTTTGAGAAGTTTGCACTTAAATGCTGCCTAACTCCACAATTTCCAAAGCTCCATTTTTAAGTTCTGAAGCACATTAAGCATTGCCACTGCTCATTTCCAGGATGACATCTTTCTTGACTAATTTGATGTCTTTGCTGATTAATGTATGCCAATACACCGTTACCAGACTGGTAATACTTACTGGTCTCTGCTTGTGACCTCCATACCAAAAGGGAGAAGATGACCTTCTGTGAGAACACACAGTTAAAAAAAATAAAAATAAAAAAATCGAGATTATCACAGCACACTGCATTTCAATTTGCACACTGTTTGAATATCTATTCCAACATTATTATTTTATAATCCTAATGGATTTTATAAAATTACAAATTATGTTACTCCTACTCCTCATTCAAGTGTTGAGTTTTATTTATTCCACAATGGACTGAAAGAGTAGAAAGGAACAGAAGCAAGTAATAACTCCTGTTGCTACCCTGTGTGAGACATTTGAGAAGTGTTTGACAATATAAAGATTTATGTTCATTTCTGTTTTTTCAAATAGTTAAAAGAAGTGTAGAAATGATGTCTAGAGATATTAATGCTTACTGTTTCCTGGAATACATTAGGCTACCTGCAGTCTGGAGTGTATAAATATATATATATATAAAATCAAAATGGAAGGTAGATAATCATTCTGTGTGGGTTTATTCAGCAGCACATATATAACTCTTGTTCAGCTGCCTTGATTTCTTTTCTTCCTTCTCTCCTCTTTTCACTAAATTCCCTCCCCCTTTTTCTGTTCTTCAAGATATAATTCGAAACAAAGTTTTGGAGATAGTAGCACTTGTATAGTGCAAGATGGCTCTTCATGAATTCTCCAATTTGGACCCAGTTCATGGGCTGCTGCTGTGCTCTCAGAGAAAGCAGATAGCAAGTTGCTGGGGCAGAAAATTTTGCATCTTCCTAGCCATACAAGTAACAGGAGCAATCACTGACAATCCACTCTCTGATCGTCTCCAAGGGTACATTGGGTGAAAGGACTAATTTGATTCTTTGATATATAAGGAGAAAAATGGATTTGTGTAGATTGTATCAGTGGTTTAAGAGCAGTACGGCTGGTACTAGAAAATTATGTATATACCTGCCATATAGGACTGAAGAAGAATTAAAGAATGGACAGTGTTCAGGATGATTGAAGGACTGGAAAATATTGCTTGCAATGAAATCTTCAAAGGTCTGAATCAATTTAATTTAACAAAAAAAATAGTGATTTGATTATGGGCTGTAAATTTTAATTTCTGTAACAATCTGCTTGTAGCTGGCTCATCAACCTTGTAGATAAAGATAAAAGAAGGTCCAGTGAGTACAAAGTGAAGGAAAGAAAGTTCAAATTCAGAAATAAAAGAAAGTGAGAATTTTAAGAAGAGGGATAATTAACCACTGGGATAACATAACAAGATCATTGTTAGGTATACTGTTAGGTTGTTGGATCTTGTTTGCTTTTTTTTCCTTTCTTTCTTTTATAAAAGGAATATTTAATTGAAGAAAATTTATTCAGGGAAGCCTTTTGTCATGTATTATTCAAGAATTTAGAATAGATTATAAGTGATGATGATAATAATAATACAGAGCTAACATCTATTCTGAGTGGAAGCCTGAGATTATTTAAATCCATGAATATTTTGCCACTGGCTTGATTTCATTGTTGCTTTTGATTATATTAAAATTTCTTTCACCACACCAAATTTACTGGTAAAATAAGCATACACAAACTGGCTGAAGCAAAATATGTTATTTCTGAAATAATTAAACAGAAAAGAGGAAACATTTGATTAATATGACTGATATCCTTCCATTGGTTGCTCCATTTTAAGAGCAGTGTAGTACAAGCGTGCTAGGGCAACTGCCCATGGCCCAAGCTAGTGAAAGGGATATGGTCAAACACAATACTCCAAGAATAAAAGGTTTGTTGGGCTTTTTTTAAGCCAAATTTCCATGAAACTGCCTACAGTACACCACCACAAATAGTTAAAGTGGCACAACTGAAAACTCAGTTGATTGAGCCAGGACAGCGGGACAGTCAAATCTGCTTTTGACAGAGAAACTTTCAAAGCCATCTCCACCACCAAAAAATTAAGCTCATGTAACTATCTGCTGAAATAGGACACTGGGCAGAATTGGACCGTACTGATAATTTGACCCCTCATTTCTAGAGTTGTTAAGATAGCAGATTGTTTTCATGCAGTGAATTTGAGATGTATTCATTGTGTTTGTTAATGAAAGAGTAAAAACTGAAGTGCTTTTACAACAGAACAGTTTTGATGCAAACTGCAACCCCAGATTGCATTTGCTAATAGCTATACTTCATATTACCAATCTCTAAAGGAAATAATAGACAGTTGTAATGGCATTCTTCTTTTTGAATTTCAGCCTCTCCCATACACTCTATATTACACCCAGCAGTAATCACAGAGAAAGAGCAGAACAGTTTCTCTTAGTTCTTAAGACTCAGTGAGCTGCTGACTCAGACCCACTTTGATTAGAGATGTGCCTTCCTCACACATTAGTCCTTTTAGACCACTGGAGTAATTTAAAGAATACTTGGTTCTCTACATGGCAGCATGAGCTTTGAGTAATATTCCCATAGCACTTACATTGTGGTGCAAAATAGCATCCATATACAGTTATATCTTAAAAAGATATCTTAATTTTAGCATACAGTCCAGACATTTTTTAATGTCCACATTTCATATTGCATTTATCTTTGATTTGTGCTGTGGAGAAGCCCTAGTTAATGCAAAGTTCTAATTTTTTTTTTTTTTTTTTTTTACTGACTTGTTATTTTTAGACAAGATAAATTATTCCCTCATCTAACTACTATATTTTGATCTGCTGCTAACAGGCCTCAAATCAGCTTTAATATGTCATGTCATAAAAAAAACCAAACCAAACAAAAAAAAAAAAAAAAAAAAAAAAAAAAAAAAAACCAAAAAACACCACACCACAACCACAAAACACCACAGGAGAGAAACAGTGGAAAGGACACATAGCTGTGCATTTATGCTTGCACAACATATACAATGTAAGTAAACTTAGATAAAAATGCCCATAAGCTTCCAAGTAAACAGTTTGGTATCCAAAAAGTCTTCTTAAACATTAGATGGAGTATCACAGCAGTTTGGGAACCTTCCAGAGCATGCAGTCCCATCATATGCGCCTTGACCCTTGTGAATTATTCCAACTACCTCATCTGTGATCACCCAAGCTTTTGTAATGGAGCTGGAAGCAAGGTCAGGGACTTGATTCAGTTGAGTTCCTCACCTTGGTGAGATCAACTGGATTGGGTCCTCACTTTTGTTGGCCAAGTAACTGCTTATGCTATCACATGTGAGAGTGGAAACATGCATATTAGAGGGAGAGAATTTTGGAAGAAGGTGTTCAAGCTGCCTGGCCAATGAATTCACACCTTTTCTGTGTGTATTAAATGCTTTTCTAATAAGAAATTAGGACATATTCAGTCTGTATGAGCTGATGCAGAATCATTAGTACCTACATTATTACAGAGCATTTACTAGGTTTTATAAAAGACAGATTAAAAACCAGGCTGTTTTTTAACTGATAGATTTAAAACCAAAGTGCTGTGGAAAATTTGTCTCACACAGAGATGGTTTCAAGACTCCCTAATCCATCAGCTTCTCCATTCACTCACTCCTCATCACTGTCATCCCATAGCCCTGCAATATAGTATTGCCATTGCCTACCTAGAGGCCATAAGGACTGACCTTGCCATGTCTGCTCTGCCTGAGCTTTTCTTGACCTGCCTGCACCTCTGAGGTGTTTATAGCTAATTTGTTCTACTTTTGCTTATCTTTGTGTTGTATGACCGTGGTTTTACACAAATAGCTGTAACAAGCAGTTATTCTGTGTAGAATGAGATATTTACAACTATATACAATGATGTGTAGAGAAATGCAAGCCTGCTAGAATAGCAGAGACCTTGAGAGGTGGAGAGGCAGCATGCAGCACAGAATAGTGCAAATCTAGCATGATAAGAGATGGGGCAGAGGCTGGCACCGGGGTGCCCACAGCTATAAACCATTCACCAGCAGGCAAAGCAAAGCAGACCCGGAGCTGGACAAAGCTGGTTTTAGTGGTAACAAAGAAAAGAAAACACTAGTATCTAACATAAAAAGCACCATGGATGGTGAGTTTTGAAGTAACATAGAGCTGCAGAACAATGAACAAAGGGAAAGGTGAATATGTGTATTAGTAAATGTATAAAAATGGGTAGAATAAGGAGGAAGAAACTAACAACACGAACATTGGATTCTACCCAGCAAAGGAGTCCAGAGTCTGATGGCTTACAGTCTTACCCTCTCCTGCAGTGCAAAGCTGACTATAAATTCACAGGAGAAATGGAAGGGTGAGCACTCCCCAAGAAAATAATAGAAAACTGCATTAACATTTTAATTGTATTATTACTATTGAGACTTCTTTTGTATAAAAGTATTCTAATTGCATTATTATTCTCTTGTTTTATGTAATAAATAGATCCAGTGTAATAATGATACTTGAATTAGACTGTTAAGATTTCTATTATGCTAACGATAAATTATGTTTTTTCATATAAGTAGTGTGCTTCGTCTTTGCTCATAAAAAAAAAATTGTGTAACACCACCTCCATCCTAGTTGCACTTGTTTACCAGCTTGTGAACAGGGCAGTGACCTGGGCGACAGAGAAGCC
Source organism: Megaceryle maxima (assembly GCA_024605025.1). Classification (NCBI taxonomy): domain Eukaryota; kingdom Metazoa; phylum Chordata; class Aves; order Coraciiformes; family Cerylidae; genus Megaceryle; species Megaceryle maxima. The sequence goes on from JANHGN010018293.1 coordinate 60,303, forward strand.
ACAGTCAAAATAACTGAAAGAAAACCCAGCAATCATCCAACCAAAACCACTTATTGGTCCCTGGTTATCAGCTCCTGGTGTCCTCCACCACATGTTCCACAAAATTTATGCTGTCAAAATGAAGAGTGGTACAATAACAGAGCGAGGAGAGATGGGTACTGCTTATATTAGCTGTGCTACCAATGGAGCCACAGCCAAAGGTGCCGCTCTGGCTTCAGAAATGAGCTGAGAAGACTAAACCATCCCAGGTGCTCCAGCAAAAAGGTTGAACATAGATATATGCAATTTAATTTTGTTATCTGTGAAATAATATCTCGGTATAATTTTTCTTTTCAAATGAGTGACTAACATATGTAAAGCTATGCATATCTAAAACAACCAGAGGTGATAAAGATCAAACCTGGAGGCAGAAATATTGGAGCCACCTATAAAACTACATAATCATGTTTCAAGTCAAAATGCATATATTAAGCAATTGCACAGCTAACAATAACTAATTTAAAATTTCTATCCAGATTTGGTTTGTATCATAGACAGCTCAGTTTAATGTGAAACATCGAAGGGGCCATGGATAGCTGTGGTCTTTCAGAATGAGGGGAGATCATTGTGCCATGAGAGAATAATGTTGCATTGTTGAGACAGGGACACAATTTAGAGATATAAGCATAATTGTTGGTTTTACTTATCTGGGGACGGGGGAAAGATGCTTAAATTGCTTTGATATTGAATAACCTCTTGTTGTAAGAGGAGCATTTTCAACAGGAAAACATCACCAGAAAAAGTTGTGGGTTTTAATGAACTTCAGATAACTGTGGAAAAATAAAGACTAACAAAATTAGAGATTATTTATTCCTTAATTTTTGCTAAAATTGAATTTTTAAATTATTTAAACAAATTTATTTTGTA
>JANHGN010018293.1:61286-80183 GCA_024605025.1 Megaceryle maxima
CTTGCCATCTTTCAATACTTTCTCTTTGAAAAACATCCCAGAATCAGCTTTTTCAAGAAAGAAAAGAGCTTTATGAACTGTGTGAGCTCTCTGAACAGCCTAAGTCTATTGTAAAACAGACGAAGTCTATTTACTCATCACGACTGAGATGTGTAAATCATTATTTTACAAACTGATGTTTATTTTTTCTGATATATGCATAAACTCCTTTTGATTACAAAATAAATAAATTTCTTTGTAGAGTTCATATAATTCCTTCCAGACTGTAATTTCCATGATCTTCACTTTGGATTGCAGGACTTTACATTGGCCCTGTATGTGTTGTTCAAGACCCTCCCTGAGTAGTAGAAAATATTTATTATGTTCCACTGAAACTCTTCATTACTCTATTGACTGAAAAGTATTCTTGACTCCAGCTCAACTAGGTAATTTTAAAAGTCTCAGTTTAAGCTTGTGAAAAGTCTCATTGAACACAATTCTTCAGAGCTGATCATTACTTAAGAGCTTGGGTGAATGAATGTTTCTTTCCACAGAGCAGATCAAATGATACTTCTCTCTTCGTAAACTATGTCCTCATCAGTCATTAATCTACTTGTGGCCCCCTTTTGAAGAAGCAAGTGTTAACTTTTGATTCAGAATGACATCGCAGTACTTGGACTTCAAAACCTGCTCATTTGAAGAAGTAATTAATGACTGTGTCATTAAATGGGATATTTATTATCAGGTTTAAGATGTTTCATTAGGAGTACAGCTTGTTCCAAGGAAAAGTAAAATAGAAAAGTCACTATAGCACTGAGCACTGTAATGTCATAATGTTTATGTTCTTTGGCTCCTTATCCTCAGAGACATTTAAAGTAGTGCCAATAATAAGATTGGTGTCAGCAAAGAGCCACCTAAACATAATAGGACCCACAGGAGGCAGAGGTATCTCATAAATCCTATCTGACCCCAAAGCACCTTACTAGCTTCTTACTTAGACAGCTAACTCAGCTCCAACCAGATCTATTATCCACATCGTACTAACAGACTCGTGCCAGCAGTCCCCCTTCAAAGAGCTGATAAAGTACCTAAATCAAAAATCACTAGACTTGGGAGGGTGTATGCTGTCCTAGCTCTTATGTGTGTTCAAGAAATTAAAAATTGTCTGCTGCTGCAAATACTGCACTGGGCCATGTGGCACTTAGATCTGAGCTGGTAGTCATTCTACCTGCAAGCTCTGTCTTTTACGAGAACAGACAGAATTCAAGACTGTGAATGGTCTGAGGTGGGGAACAAATTCTTGTTTGAAAGTGTAACATATTATTTCTTTTAATTTGTGAGATTTACCAGCTCTAACTTGACTTTCAGAGACAAGTAAAGGGAAGGTTTCTCCCAGGATCAAATCTAGCTCATCAATAAATTCCATTCAGCAAAAACACATTAATAAGGCTTGATGTGGGACCCACATGCTAGCTCATGTATAACCTCTGCAGTACCCTTCCCTGCAGCTCCTACATGCCTGTTTATCTTCAACCCTACCTTCACTTTTTAGGGTAATCCTTCTTTCAGGGTCTCAGACTGGGATAAATCTTAAATCCCCACACAGATAATCTAGCTATTTGTCTGCCCCAGACATAATTTCTGTCTTTTCTTCTAGAATGACAGGACATTTCTAGTTGCACTCAAAAACAATTACTTTCCTACATGTATCTCTCTCTATCTGAAACTCTGGCCCAGAGATGCCCTATTTCCTTCCCCTAACTCTTGACCCATCCTATCTTCAGATGTGACACTTGGCAGTATCCTTGTCATGCAACATGGCACATAACCAATTCTTCATTTCAGATGGACATTTTAGCACTCCTAAAGCCAGCAAACACAAATCAGGAACAAAACCTACAAATTCAAAATTCCCTTCAAGCAGAATTTGGAAAAAAAAATTAGCATATTGAAGGTTTTACAAATGCATGGTTGAGATATTGATTAAAATGTGACTCTTTGTCAATGTTTAGGGTCAGGGTGGCCCTTTAGACCAATAACAGACGCTCTCTGTTAACCCCCTTCCCTCCCCACAGGGAAAGAGAAAGGGAATAGAGGAGACTGAGCAATTAGAAAAGGAAACTAACTAAAACTAAACTAAACTAACTTAACTAAACTTAACTAAAGCTAACAGCTTTAATGAAAATGAAAATAATAATAATGGAATATATACAAATATATACAAAATCAGTATCAAACCCAACCCCCCTGATGGCAATTACATCACTGTCACCACTGATGCTGTGGAGCAGGCACCAGGGGAATCCCAGACTGGGCCCCGCAGCAGATGGGAGCTGTGTTCAAGAGCTGGATTCTGGTACCGGGTTCAGGAACACATCAATTGCAATTGAAGGCAGAACAGAGTCCTCCTTGGATGCTCCAAGGAAGGAACAGAAAGAGGACCTGAGCCAAGCCAAGCAAAGCTGGCAAAACTGTCCAAGAGGGGAGAAGAGCCCAGGAGCCCCTAGAGGCAGCTATAAACCCTCCAGATCCCTCTGCTTTATACTGAATATGACATATATGGGCTGGAATACCTCACTGGTCAGTTTGAGGTCACCTGCCCTGGCTGCTCCTCCCTGCAGGTGCGGCCTTTCACTTTCCTGCACCCCCCAATGTGGTGCACAAGATCCAGCAGTGGACTTGGTCTGCACACCAACCCTTGGTACTAACTCTAAACACAAGGTGTTATCACTGCTAGAAGCAGACACTATCTGTGAAAATAGGCTGCTAACTTCAGACAGTGCAGTTAGAAGAACTGAGCTGAAAAGTAAAATCAGAATTAGTTCTGTTCTCACTCAAACCAGGACACTTTTTTAAGGAAAAAAACAAAAACAACAAAAAAAATCATTTGGAATCTATATATCATAGAAAAGTAGTACAGGCCCTACCATCAGACATTGTATTTAAATTCTGTACAGAGTCAGATGGCATATAGGTCTGGAAGTAGCAGGTATTAAAATGTTAAATGAGATTTTGCATATGACATGTAATGTCTCAGTACCACATGAATAAGAACACTGATTTCCTTTTTGTGCTGAAGACTAATAAACTGTAATAATTCTAAGAAATTTCCTAATCATTCTCAATGAGCACATGCAAACACTGCTAACCGTAGCTTGTCTTTCAATGAAAGGATCATCTTATTTTTAAAAGTTTTAAGGCAAGATTATGAGCCACAATTAGCTATCTATGAATTAGCATTTGAAGACTACTGTTTAATCTGCTCAACATGTTGAAAACATTTCAATTTCTACTGAAAACTTTAACCAGGCTCTGATAATGGTCATTTTATATCATTAGTAAAATATGGGTTTAATATGGCACCTTCTTCCCAAGCCAAAACCTACAATTGAGTATTTTCATCACTCCTGCCATTGCTATGGATGGTCACTAAAACTTAAAGCTATCATTAGAACCTCTAATTTTAATGATACAGCTTATAGGCTATAAATTAGGCTCTTCAAGTGTCTAATCAAATTGAATCCTAAAAGCATAGCTGGATCTGTATTTTCTGAATTCCTTTAATGTTATGATACAGTAATTTGAAACGATTATGATATCAAAAACTATTCATTTCTGCAGCTCCTTGTATATAAACACTGCAGTGTACTGCAGGAGAAAAAATAAAGCAGTTACACTTGAAAGTGACCCATTATTATTGCTCTTCTCAATGACATCCAATAATAGGACAAGGGGCAATGGGTGCAAGCTGGAACACAGGAGGTTCCATGTAAACGTAAGGAGAAACTTTTTCACAGTGGGGGTGACAGAGCCTGGAACAGGCTGCCCAGGGAAGTTGTGCAGTCTGCTTCTCTAGAGACATTCAAAAACCACCTGGACGCAATTCCTGTGTGACCTGATCTAGGTGATCCTGCTCTGGCAGGGGGGTTGGACTAGATGATCTTTCAAGGTCCCTTCCAACCCCTAACATTCTGTGATTCTGTGATTATTGTCCATCATTACTCATCGTTATAGGAGAAATTTCAGTCATATAGGTAATAAGATCAAATGTGACTGTCTAAAATCAGTTGCATCAAGTATAATTTTCAAATATGATTTCTAATTCCATGTAAAGGTGAGGTTTGATTCTCAAGGTTGCTGAACAGCTTTAGCTGAAATTGCTCTTTTCTCTATGCCTCTGAAAAATCAAGGTGAAAAGTGTGAACATTTTCACCTAAATGACATCCTGAAGATCAACAGGGAATGTAATGGCATTGGTAGGGCAAACCAGATCTTCCCAATTCTAAGCTTGCCATCAGCTATCATGAATTTTGACAGGTACTGCATTCATTTTTCCAATGTTTATTTTGAAGAATGTATTTTCATGCTTTTTAAGGCTTCTTATTCAATATTTGTGATCTGGAATCATAAAAGTTGCTAACTTTTTTTCTATGAATTTGGTTTTATCCTTTATTTTAAATAGATTTCCAGATCTTGAGAATACATCTTTCTTCAGCAAATTGCAAACCTCACTGTATACACCAAGCCAATTTATTTCCTTTGTAACTGCCCTTTTAGCATAGCAAAGATAATTGATACTAAAATTGAATCACCCTGCAGCACTACTGAGACCCATATTGGTAACTTCATGTTCTGATCATTAACATCAATTAGTGGTCAATCGACCACAGAAAATAAGGATCTTGACACACCCTTATAAAGAAGATGAATAAAAGCCTCTCTCAACTACTTATTCACAGGTATAGTGCCTATTTATATTAGGATCCCTGGAATGTGATCCAATCACAGACAAACCATGGATCATTGACTTCAGTAATAACACTTCCTATATCATGGTTCTCTTCACAAATTTTCCACCAAAGGTAAATATTCTAGACTTGGATACGTTCATTTACAACAGTAGGAGATGCATTGTGATTTCATTTTTGAGCTGTTCACAAACAATGGCATTGTTTAGTTTGAGTAACTTCTAGTTTGGGTGGATAAATTGCTGCTAATTTTTCACCTGATATTTCTTCTTTGCACAGGGTAGAACAAAATCCAAAGCCCATGGGAGTTTGTTTTTCTTCTAAAACTTCCCATTATCAGTAGTGAACATTAACAAATCTCTTGTCTGGGTTATTAAAAGAAAGTCAAGAGCTGAATAACCATGGAAACACAATTTCCAACCCCCTCAAGCACATGACTGCTCCCAGCCATGACAGGTGAAGCCCTAGCAGCAGAAAGGCCTGATCCAGTGGATCTGCTCACAGTCTAGGCATTATAATTTGTTTAAACTTAATATTTAACAAACAAAAAACCAAACAAACAAAACAAACAAATAACAAACAAATGAAAAAACGAAAAAACAACCCAACACCTAAAAGAACAAAGCACTTTTTTATTAACTTGAATAAGCTTTATGTGGTTTTACCACTAACATTAATTTGTGTGTTATGATAGCACCCCACAACCTAACCACAGACATGTTTTAGTTTAGGCATTTGCACAAACACACAGTGAGAGACAGTTCTGGTCCTGAGGTGCTTACATGGCTTACAAATAACATAGACAAAGTATATGAACCTAAAAAAAGGTCCTCATTTGACCACATCTTCAAACACACACTATCAATCACACCATCAGAAAATCAAGTTGCTTTACTGAAAATCAAGTTGCTTTACTGAGTCAATGCTTCCTTGATCCTAAGGATAGACAGTGAATTTGCATTGGAGTCAAAGGTTGAATCTATGTTTCCCATGTGCCACTGTTGCCTCAGCAACAAAACCCTACTGTCTTCCTAAAAAAAGACGTGCATCTCCTGTTCTGCTAATCAGGTGCTCTTCACAAGAACAGATTTTACTACAAATATAAAAACTGCCACTATCACACTTTTTTCACTCCATAAGGAAAAACCACAACCAAAGATCTTCACAAATGTCTCAGAAACATCTGTTACCTTCGCAAGCCAGGTATTCAGGATAGTGACAGAAAAGATGTTGAAACACTGTGTCATTTCAACACTTACTTTGTTGTTAAACTTGCTGTTTGCTCCTTGGTAAGTTCAACTTCCACCAGGCATTGGTACTCCTGACACACCACTCTATGGAAGGCTGTTTCAAGAATGAAGCCATCTTCCATATCTAAAACTAGAGAGAAAATCTTGTTTAGGAATAGCTTCAAAGTTTTTTTTCTCCCATTGAAGCTATTCCTGATGTACTCAATACTGCAAAATTAGCCTTGCATTCAAAGACCTCCCCAGTCTCAGCACATCCAAAGCTTTGAAAGGTATCACTGCTCACTGCTTGGGAAGGCAGAACCTCCAGAGGCAAGCTCATCACAGCACAACTACTCAATAGCACTATCAGAAGCTCCACTCTTTTTATTCATAAACATACCTTCAGCACAGATTGCATAGAATGTATATTAAATAATCTTCAAACACACATGTAAAGTTTCTCCTTGGGGAAAGAAATGAACTACACGTGGTCATAAAGAATGATGTTGCTTACAGCACTTTCAAAAAGCTTTAGTAGCACAGTGGTGAGAGACATATGCAAACCAGAGCAGAATAATGACACTGTTGTTTTAAACAGAAACATCCCAGCACTCTGCATCCCAACCACTCCCAGCAGGCTTCAACGGAGGAGGTGTTTTTGAGGACTGGGAGATACAATTTCCTGAGTCTTATCTGCTTGCTTTGCTATCAGGAGAGAAATGCAGAGTTCCAATGTGGTGGCTGCATAACTATCTCATCATCAGAGTCCTGTAAGAGGATGTCCTCCTTTAAATCTGGTTAAGGCTTTGCTTCCTTAGATGTACACATACCCATGAGCTTGCTGGTCACATCTTTTCCAAGCAGAATCCCAGTCACACACAGAAGTTCCTAACATAAGTATTATCTCACCAAAATGGTAAACACTTGGCTCTGGGGGCAGCCCTCGATGCCTAAAATATCTGCCTCAGATTTCTGTGCTCTTACTAACGCTGCTGAAAACCTGCAGAGGGAAAGTCACTTGGCCTAAAGCGAAGTGCTCATGCAGTGTACAAGAAACTGGTAAGAAATATCAAGGTTGTTCATACACTTGTCAACCAGACTACTCAACCCTCTCTTAAGGATGAGAACCTAATGAACTAGGACTGCTGCTCTGTGTCTTTTACATTTTAAACCAGTAATTAAAGCAGTGACCCAACAAGCAAAAATCCTGAATCCACAGCACTGAATATTATTCCAGGAACACAGTCTTTTGTATCAGCTTGCTTTTTCCTCCTCCAGTTACAACCAAACCACTTTCGGTCAAGAAAGCAGAACCAAAATGTCTAGAAGACCGGGCAACTGATATCTGCTCTTCATTTTTGAATAGATTGGCTGAAAACGGGAATTATGTTTGTATAAAAAAAAAAATCTGAATTCAGCCCCGTAAGTATAATGAATGTCTTGTATCATAAATGACAACTCTGTGGCAGATCTAATCCCGTCTTGGTTGCTTAGCTCCCAAGTAACCATGAGGTTCCCCACTGCTGCAGAAGATTTGCTCCAGTTTCAGTGCTAGCAGAACATGGCATTCCCATGTCATCCAGCTGAAGAAATATCATGGACATACCATGCTAACAGTTGGAGTGCAAGAACACTTTCCTCATAAAATTAAAACGTCAGATTTAAGCAAATATATTGTTAGGAATCCCAATGAGAAGATGTAATCACATCCACCTGCAAGAGTACTGTGCCAGCCAGGTAGGGCTTCTGCTCACCACTGTTACTGAGCACGTGAGTGTAGTGAGAGAGAGAAGAGAAGGAGCACTGTGATCCCAGTTGTTATGGACACTAGAAACATGATGCTTAAGGGCAATTTCATTAAGTGCCATCACATAAGTTAGCTATAATACATTCAGTGACAGTATGGTTTTTTAATCCCATCAGCTGACTGATGCCATTTTAGCCATTGCTTATTGTTCTCCCTTGTCTTAAAATGTCTGCTAGGTCCTCACATACTACATTTTTGAACTATTTACCAGTTGTTGAAGGACATTTGTCCTTCCTGTTCTTTAAAGCAGCCCCCTTTCTTTATCATTTTGCATAAGCCTTTTAATCCTGTGGACTATTAACAATAAGCCAAGTAAATACCTATTTTTTAATTAAGTTCATCCCAGGAAACACAGAAAGCTTTCAGAGCTGTTACAGCAATACTGTATTTTTGCTTAACAGAAATGAAACATGAAATATCCTGTAATGCAAATTAAACTGTTTGGAAGAAAAAAAAAAAAAAAAGCAGGAGGGGAACATTATTCCAAGTTGCAGTGCTGCCCATTTTAACACTGACACTTTCTCTGGGAATTTTGCCAGGATGGGTGCCTATCTAGCTACAAAGCGCCCTCAGGAAGGATATAGGAACTCTTCTCACTCCTCATATTCCTTGCAAGTGAACAACTGTATTTAGGTATCCAGGGAACATTTAGGCTAAACAGAAGGACATATTATAATGATAAGCACTTATGGGGGCAATATTCTTGGACAATAGACTAGACTGCTGTTGACTCTTTGAGAGATTTTACATGTTCTTAATCTAAATTTAGGCAAGATTTAAGTAGATTAAGTGTCATTACAACAAGGCTTAAAGGAGAAAAACCCACAATGATTATTTCCTTTATACTCAAAGCCCTGTTGTCCAGATAGGAACAATAGATACCAGAGAATTTTAATATCTTTGCAGGAAAACCTGTCTCTCAGTCATGTTTCTTTATCTCCATAGCCATATTATGTACATTTTCACTTGTGAACTCTACCTACCTGTGTATGTGGGCATGATCCTTGAAATACTGTATTTTATTTGATAGAAGTTGCATTTACATCACTTCAGTGTTAACCACGTTGTTAGGGTCACAGTGCTGTCAGAGCTTGGTTTGGCTAGTATCACTATATGTTTGGTATTGACACAGGCTGAATTCAGAAGTGTCTTATCATCTCAACAGTAAATTATTTACATGCATGCATGCTCATATGTCCATCACACTAATTAATAAAGCTAAGTATCTTGGGAGACTAATTGATTTCTATTTATAAATGTAATGCTTATGTCTCTTAATATATATATTAGCTTATCTATATATAACAAAATCTTTGTTTCTTCTTGAATCAGCCTGTTGCCACCTGTTTAACTGTTTGTATCTTTGTCTTGAGTGTTGCTAATTTATGAAGCTGATGCAAAAGCCATAAAAAGACTAATAATTTTCCACTGTGTAGGAGTTACTAATATGTAATAATACATCAGGTGTCCAGGACCATCACACAAGCAGTGATTCTAGCCACAGAAAGGTTATTCCTTCTCTATTTTTATTTCCTATCTATTATGGGGCTACACAAGAAGTTAAAAGAAAGACAGTGGGTGAGCATGTTTACAGCATGTTAAAAGCAGCCCGACTGAAAGTCATTTCCTAGAAGCAGTGCTTTAAATGAATTTCTACTGATGATCAGAAATTGGAAATTATATAATACATTCCTTTTATTTATGTAATTAGTAATGAAGGTGTTTATATCATTCCCATGGAGAGCCCTGGTGTCAAAGAGGAGGGGGAAAATGCAATACTGGGTCTCAAGGAGAAAATGAAATGCTGGGTGTGAAGAATTATCTCTTTATCACAGTTCAGTGCTCCTCCACTTCTGAAGGTATTTGGGCAGGTGATGTGCTATAGCTATCTCATGCAAATTCAGCACAGCTGAAGTGTGCTGCATCAGCCAGAAGATTGAGTTCCTGGTTACTATTATGGTAATGGAGAGACCAGGCAGCTCAGATCCCACTTTCCCTGTAGCTATGACCATGACATCATGCTACACCAGAAGGAAAAGAGGATATTGTTGTTACCAGACACCTTACTCTGTTATCTGCAGGTGTAGATCAATGTCCTTAGTGTGTTTAGTACGCAATGAATACACAAAGATTAATAGCAAAACTAAAAAACTTCCAGAATATGCTTATGCTTAACAGATTTCCAGGCAGACAAAGCAAGTACTTGTCCTCCCTTTAAATATTTGTTATGTACTCATTTAATTACCATGTAATCATTTTTAATGAGAATTAGAAATTTGGTTTTGTTCCTAATTCACTGGAATAATTTCTGCTACTATTGATCTAAATTATAGAAGAAAAGAATCAAACTCCAAGCATATACAATCAATTGGTGTCCATTTTTAGCATGCTTTCTACTAAAATACAGCTAGTGCCTCCATATACAAAAATTTTATGACCATCAGATAATTTTTGTCATCACTGCATCAGGTCTTCACCAGGATATTCTTCACAGTATTTAGTAACAAATATTCGATTATCAGCCTCCGAAGGTTTTTACAGTATATGCTGCCAAATAGCAATTAAGTTAATGGTGATTTCTGAATAAGTGAATATCCAGATCTATTGACCCAAGAGGTAAATATTAACTGACAAGATGCCAAGGTCAGTATTCTCCTAAAGCAACAATAAATCATGATGTTCTTCACAATAAAAAGATGCATTCAGTACCACATGTACTGAAATCTGTTGCCCAGATCCCCAATTTCTCTGCTAGGCAAATACAAGATGTTAATGACAGAAGGAAATCTTTGTTACAGGTGAGAGTAAAAAGGTACAGTCAGCCAGCCCAGAGCCCTTTTTCCATTATATTATTTTAAGTAAACTGTTGTTCAGGAATGGTTTCAATCTGTAACCATCACAACACGGAGAGAACAGTTGGGTGCTTGCCTCAGCCAAAGAGGTTACTATTCCAGATTCACATGCTCTGACTATGACCCTTCATCCAAACTTAAGTGAATCCACAGAGAGAATTTGATTTCTGTCTTGAAACACAATTTTCTGGGTAACCCATCTCAGCCTCATTTGGAGATCACATGAAATATTGGAATTTTCCTATTACAAATATTTATAAGAACATAAGAATATATATGACAATAGTTGAAAATGGAATTAGTTAGGAGACAAATTTCTGGTACAGAGATGTCCCACCTCTTTTCAATGAAAAGAAACCCAAGTAATGGTTTCAAGGAATTAACTAATCAATTAAAAATTCAATTTTCATACCTGATCCATTATAGTATTTGCTTTCCAGATAGTCAGAAAATGTTGAAGTTGACCTAAGTTAGATACTAGCAGTTATATTTCAATCATCTGAATTATCTGCATATGTAGTCTCAGCAGGGGTTTATTATTACCCAGATGCAGCTGGTTTGGGCCCAATAGGATTTACTACATGGCAAAACAACATTCAAATCAGCAAGAACAGAGGCAGCTTAGGGCCTGAGTGACTCACATAGTCATTCAGCAGATCAGAAAGGAGGGCAGGAACCAAATCAACATGATTTCCAGTCTCATAGATGGAATATTTACCCACCAAACTATTTAAGGTAAAGGTTAAAAATTAATCTCAGCAATTATAAGGTGGACAGTAAAAGACTCTACTACACACTGACTTTAACTCCTACTGAAGGTCAGAACTAGAAGACAAAACAAAATTTCAGCACTAAAGGAGCTGCTTACTTGGTTTGTTATGAGATCAAAGTGATCAACACAATTCCACTGTGAGAAGCAAAGTCATTAGCATACCTTTATTTGATTGATTGAACATGGTAAATAGATACTTCCACAAATAAACCAACTGCACTACATTAAGCATCAGGATCTAAAAGAATGGAAAAATGATCCTACACATAGCTTGTGCTTGAAGAGCAAACGACCTGTGGAAAATCCTGACACAACTAATATTAGTGCACAGACCAAAAGCTCTGTGTTTTATAGAGAGATAAGGAAGAATAATTCAAGAACAGAAGGATAAATAGTCCAAGTTAGAATGTCAGGGTGGGAAATCCTGTTCCAAAAATTGGAAATGTACATTCAAAAAGTTGTGTGTACATATATTATCTAGTAATTTTATGGAGTTTTATATAGATCCAATAACACACAATGCAAATTATTCTAAATTTTCACACACATATAGTTTGTACAATACATGGTAGGATTCAACTTTGTATTGACGAGTGCGGTTTTTTTGCATGTGTGTGTGTTCATTAATCTATCATTTCTCCATACCATTTCTTTGGAATAAAAGCTTTGGAAAAAATTCAGATAAAGAGAGTTTTTGACCAGAGGGGAGTTTACAACCTATATGTCAAAGTGCAACATCCAGTAGCAATTAAAGAGATTTTCAAATACTTATTTGTACTGCTGCATTTTCTCCTGTGTACATATGATGTTAACAATTCATCTCATAATTTGTTTTTACACTGTTTGACAGTAACCACAGGGAAAAAAAGTGACTTATTTATTTATTTATTTATTCATTCTAGCTTCTGATATTTACATACAAATCACTTATAGTTAGCAGGACTGTTATTCTTATCTCCCTCAACCTTGTCTTTCTTGTCTCTCTCATTTGTTCTGCTTTAATATATGAGAACTGTCTTTTTTAATTCCTACAGGGAAGTTCCCACAGGTCTGTTCTAAGAGGCACGGTGGTAAATGTTCTCTTCTTTCAGCTGGGAGAGCCACTCATTTGCATCTTATTCTCATGCTGCTGGAAATTGTACAAAATAATCAGAAGATTTTTTTTATATATCACTGTTTCTCTAAAGCTCAAACCAATATAACAAGAAAGTCCTATCCAGTATTTGTAGAGAAAAATGTCAAGCAGAAAATATGGACATATGAAGTATACAGGTGACTGAATCTCAAACAATATTGTACTAGGAAATAAGGACAAAAGAAATTTTGTAGTTTTTCTGATAAATTAAAAGATGAAGAGCAGGAAAAGGTCTCTTATTCACAGCTCTTTGTGTGTGTGTGTGTGTGTATGCATGTGCTAAAATCCAAAACTGTAAGACTGTGACTGAACAGAGACATAATGCAGTGAAAATTGTTTGGTTCACTTTTTGACTTTGGAGCGTATTGCCATAACTGAATTCCAATTTGCAGCTAAGAAGATTTTACTGAAAACTGACATTTCTGAACATTTGCAAGATAGCAAATAAACTAGCAATAACATACACAAGAGAATGAGCCTGATGGTAGATTCTTATTAACTATGTCCAGATTGTTTTATAAAAAGTTTAAGAAAAGTGTTGAGAAAACTAAAAGGATGACTCTTCTTATTACAGACAATAAAAAATTAGGGAATAAATTCTGGCCTTGTATTATTTATTGCTGATTTTATTCTTCTGATTGAATTTAGTGTTTGGAGAAAATATCAACAAACTTTTTCAACACTCAGAAAAATGAAAACAAGCCATAAAGTAGCTTTTTGTGCAAAGTCCCATAAATGCTTTTCTGACATGACCTAAGGAAACTACCCCAAGAGAGCTTCCTGCTCAGGTTTTGGATAGTGTGGTGGTGGCTTTCTATAAGGTAGCCCTGCTTGAGGAGGATGGTTGGACCAGGTGACCTCCAGAGGTCCCTTCCAACCTCAACCATTCTGTGATTTTGTGAAGGTGGCTAAATGTGTTGGTAACTTCCTGAGAAGGGTACTTGTCCAATGTAAACTTCTCTGAGCCTATTAGGCTTTGTTCTTATTGATCACAAAACTGTCAAGAGACAGTAACAGAATTCACTTCCTCGTGACCCTCAGTATAAGGGAAGGTATTTAAGCACATGAACATCTTCAATGTAGGAGCAATGCCATAGAATCAAGCCTACAACAGTTCTGCTTATTTCTTTAAAGGACTATCTATATACTTAAAATGATGCATGTGCAGTTGTGTTTTGCCCCAGGCCTGACTCCTCTTGAGTTTCCTCCAAGCTGACCCCCAGTCCCAGTAGAAGCTGTTGCAGGTCTGCACAGGCACTAGCTGATCAGGGTGCCATCAAATACCAGGGTCAAGTGCTCCTCATTTCTTCCAATTATTTTTAGTCTGCTACCTTTATTTTTATATTTATCATTGCTTAAACTGCAATACCTTTCTAAGCATGTATTCCCTTCATCATAATGCTGCAGGTCCCCTCTGGAAAGCTTCGATCTCCACTGCAACTACAGCCTTATTGCATGTAAAGCCACTGAAATCCTTGCAGCTAAGAAGTGGTGATCTCTGGACTCTGAAACAATTTTTTTTTATCATCAGCTTGTATGGGGTTAGTCTTTTTAAGGCCAAAACTTCTGCCTGTGGCCAGGATAAATCCTCAAATGCTATTTAAAATCCTTCCATCAGCTTCTTTCTCCTATAGGTTCACCATAAACATTTCAGACAGTTTTTTCTAACAAATGCAATATTTTATTTATATGTGAAAAAGGAAATTTGGGAGTATATTACTGCTTCTTCTTTGTGTAGGCATTAATAACTCAACACTAGGTTTAACTAGAGAGTTAATGGAGATTCTCCAGATGAGAAAAGCAGCCCATCCTCCCTGAGCATTTCCCAGTGACACAGGGATGCCCCTTCTGCACACAGCTTGGCCCAGTTCAGCTTGGAAAAAACAGATGAGGAACAGATTCTAGTTCTTACACCTAAATTCTGCCTCCCATGTCAGTAGTAAGACTATAGTAGTAAGTTCCGCTATAGTCTGGAAATGTTGATTTTCATTTTATTTATTGTTAATAGATGGTCAGTGATTGTGTTCAGATCAGATTTAAATTTCAGATAAGGCTTCAAAGCTTAGATCTTTGTTGTATAGGTTTGGTTTTGATGATGGCCAAATTCTGCAGGCCTATCTTGTAAGATCTCTGCCATCCCAAATTGGTAATATTTTGCTCCTGTGATGTTCTTTCAATGTTTAAAGTAGAACCAGAAGAATCAGGATTATAATTTGGACTTGTCCATAATGTGGCATCCTAGTAACAGATGGAAATTTGAATACAAACATTTCATGCTTCTGGAAATTAAAATATCACTTTTTTGGTTTTCAATCATCTAAATCCTGAATAATTGCCATCCCTTTCCAGTTTCTTTTAGAATGTATTTTCTGGAGTCCATTATAAGTGAAGTACTTCACATTTACTTGTTTTCTTCAGTGAACTAAAATATGGATTAGATTTCCATTCATATGTTAATACTGTGCCAGTTTCTTTGAAGATCAGCCCTAATCTTTCATCCATTTCTTCTGTTATATGAGCTTTCCATGAGAAAATAAATGCCTGGCTATTCAAGTACCTATTAAAATACAATGCTAATAAAAGTGAACTATTGAACTGATATATGCAACTTTCATATGTCATCTTCTTTTTATTTTTTTTTTCTCTACAGCACCCTTTCCTTGTCATACACCATTAGTTTAGCTGGTACTCTCAAGACTATTAGGGTTCACTGAGTGTCTGTTACAAAAGAGACATATATAAGAACAAAAATGTATGAGACAATTTGGTCAAAAAGCAAGGAAGATTAGTGCCTCCCTTCTGAAAACTGGTTTAAGAGCATAACATTCAGTTAGAAAAAATACAGTATATTGGTCTAAAGACAAATGTTTTACAGCATTTTAATGCATACGCATTAAGGTATTAACC
Organism: Megaceryle maxima; assembly: GCA_024605025.1. Lineage (NCBI taxonomy): Eukaryota > Metazoa > Chordata > Aves > Coraciiformes > Cerylidae > Megaceryle > Megaceryle maxima. The sequence continues at coordinate 76,716 of JANHGN010018293.1, forward strand.
TATCATAATCTTTTTTTTATTAAAATAATGGGTTTTGGGACCTCCAAAGAGGAGGATGACTTAAATGAATATTTTGTAACCTCTGTTCTATGAAGGAAAAGATAGTGTAGTGATAGTCTAAAGAAACACTACCAGAGTTTATTGAGATCATACCTCTTTACTGGGATCAATACTAAGCAAAATTACCAGTACTCTTACCATTATGTCAGAGCGATGCTGATTTCATGTAGTGGCACAGGACACATACGGGGTTTAATGGATACAAGAAAGAGTGATCAAATTTATACTTTGTTATGCTTTCAACTTCAACTAGAAGCCCAGACACGTGGACACATTTTTGCTATATCTTAACTAATTGCCATCAAGAATATTCATAAACCAGCTAATTCAAAATTGAGGCTTCTTTGTTTCAATGCCTCTCTCACTTTATTTTCAGTTAACTGCTACACAGAATCTTTATTATTTCATGATATTCAGAAAATGTTACACTGTAACCTTGAAATGAAATGGCCAGGTGAAAGCCAGAAATTTATGTTATTAAAACTTTAATTTTTAAAGTCCCAAATAAAAGAAAAATAATCCATTGTGACAAATGTGGGTTTACATGCCTTTGATATTTTTTCTTTTTTTCTACTATTTTTCTTCCAAAAGTAAATAGAAATCAGAAAGAAATGAAGATTGTTAGCAGGTTGAAGTAGTAATTTTGTTAAGTTTTGTCAGTCAGAGCTCCATTTTTATCAACTTCCCATAATGACACTCATCTGAATTAATCAACTCACATACAGAATGTGGTTTGTGTTTTAAAAAGGGCTTTTTTCCCTATGAGGTAGAGCTAAGAAACTGGCAATTGAAAACAGATACAGAACATCTTAGTGGGATGAAGTTGGCTGCCTCAACAAACAAGTTGGATTGACGCAACAGTTAGACAAGACTCTCAGAGCAGTTGCTGTATCAGATACTTCCCTTATCAGCCAAACTGAAACATTTGATTTACATAATTAAATGTAATTCTTTTTGCCACTTGCATAATGAGACAAACAACTGACAATAAGTTTTAAAAAGTTTTAAAAATATTTTACCCTGAAGTGGTGTGTCTTCAGACTAACACAGGTTAGTCAGGTTAACCCACTGATTTGAGGTAAAATACTGAAGGACATTCCAGGTAAGCAGAAATTGGCAGGTGATTCTGTTTGGCTTTATATGCATTTCTTCCACTATATCTTGTATAAAACATCACAGGCATTACCCATTGTCTATGCAAGGTTTTGTCAGTAGTTTTCTATATGTTCTTTCACAATTATGGAAAAACATACTTTTTTGCCTGCTACGATACACTTCTCTTCTGAGGGATTTAGCTGCAGAACCTAATTGCTATATTATATTCTCCATCACTCCAATGATACTCAAGGGAAGTAAGGAAGAGAAATTTATAACTGCAAAAGGAATCTTTTCACCCCTTTGGGCAGCTATGTCTTGAAAAAAATTTAAATGGAACTTCGATCATTACTACTTTATCAGACAGTCATCTTTATTCTAACTACATCTTTATTCTAACCCATCACTTGCCAGTCCACCCAAGAACGGTAGCTCTTTTTCACTCTAAAACAATGCAAAATAAAAGAGTTATAAGTGGTATTGCATCTCAGAGTTAATGATTAAAAAGGATACTGAGCTAACTGGAAACATTTTAATTCTTTCAGACCCATGAAAGATGGGGTTGATCTGATACCAAAATACATCAGAATTTGGGTGAACTCAGCAAGTCCAATGGCTTCAGTTGTGTTAATAACTCAGGAATTTGGTGTTGTATTTCTGAAGACAGCTCAAACTGAGTTTCATTTTCTGTCAACATCCATCACACCACAGTACTCCCTGAACTGTCTTTATTTCATGTAAATGATGGAGTCACACTGGTTCTCAAGCTTTACAGGTAGAGTAGTTAAAACAAAACAAAAATCTTCCCGATTCAGCACTTGTAAGACCATTAACATAGCAACTTAAAAAGAGAATGGGATAAATGGCAATTAATAAGTAGTGAAGAATTCATGTTTTCATGCTGTTGTAATTCTTTTCTGCTTGTTTGGTTCAAATCTTTGCCACAGGAAAACCACTTCCTAAATAGAGAATGTGCATTCCATCCTTAAACTCACAACATCTTCTACTGGACTTCACTCTCCCAGATTCTGTCCAGCACTTTTCACCAAACATTTCAAAAAGCCTACAAATTGTCTTAGGCTGCAAGGAGACACTTGTAAGTATTTCTGCTTGTTATTGTCATTTTGCTACCTCATCCTTCCAGATTATTTGTCTAAACTGTCCATTTGACACTTCACCTCAGCTTAATTTCACCTATTTTTAGACACCAAATATAAGTGAGAATAGAATCATAGAATGGTTTGGGTTGGAAGGAATCTTAAAGGACATCTAGTTCCAACCTTCCGCCAGGGGCAGGGGCACCTTCCACTAGACCAAGTTACTCAAAGCCCCATCCAACCTGTACTTGCACACTCCAGGGAAGGGGGCATCCATCATCAACCTGGGCAACCAGTTCCAGTGCCTCACCACCCCCACAGCAAAGAATTTCTTCCTAATTTCTAATCTGAATCTACACTCTGTCAGTTTAAAACCATTATCCCTCATAATCGTATCATTACATTCTCTAACAATGTCTCACCCCATCTTTCCTGTAAGCCCCATTTAGGTACTGGAAGACTGCTATAAGGTCTCTCAAGCCTCCTCCAGGCTGAACAACCCCAACTCTCATCCTGTTTTCAGAGCAGCAGTGTTCCATCCCCCTGATCATCTTTGTGGCCCTCCTCTGGAATCACTCCAGCAGGTTCATGTCCTTCTTACGCTGAGGGCCACAGAGGTGAACACAGTAATCCTAGTGAGGTTTCACAGTCCTCACTTCACAGAGAAGAAGGGGAGGATCACCTCCCTTGACCTGTTGCCCACACTTCTTTTGATGATATATAGGATATGGTTGACAAATAACTTCTTCTCAGTTCCTAATAAATCAATGGAGAAAGAAAAGTAATTGCCATGAGTCATTCATGGCCTGGGTGGGCTGAGTCCTTCCCAGAGGTGCCCATCCCTCTCTCCTGTCTGAACAAAGTCACTACAGGAAGCTGTCTCAAGAAGGCTGCTGAGCAAGGTGTGTAATCATATAATAAATAATAAAGAGGGTCCTTATGGGAAGCCGGCCGAGTATCAAAAATCACACCAATATGGCTACATGCTGAACTCTTTATCCTGACTGCGTCATTTGCTTATATAGTGCTACAATCTGATTACACATATATCAACTACTTTCATTGTCGTTTGGCTACAAGCAAACAAATCAAGCTCTAGGTTCATTGGTTATCTGCATTTGGGATATGTATTCTGTATACGCCTCCGTCGCGGCGAGTGTCCGTGCTGCACGCGCTGCTCCTGCCCCGCTCCTCCGCTTTGCTCAAGGTCATCTTC
>JANHGN010018293.1:86680-101226 GCA_024605025.1 Megaceryle maxima
TTTGAGAGATATTCAAGAGCCTCTTTGTTTTATTCCCTGTAAAACCTAAACACAACAATCTTCTCAGACCACATCAACTCATAATTGTCCCCTTCAAAAGAAAAAGAAAAATGCAGCAAAGCTGCCAATTACATTTCTCCTCATCATACCCATTTATTTGTTTAATAGACAAAACATTTATGAAAGCAGGAAATATATGTTCATGTTCTCCTTCTAGTTGAGAGAAGTCTTGAATGTCATCTGTGCAGATACAGATTTTTATCAGTGGATTTTGAACCAACTATTATTAAGCTGGTCTGTTATTTTAAACTAGCTGTTAAACTAATTCCATCTTAATTGTATTCATACAGTCCTAATGAATGACATTTTCTCACTGAGCGTGTTACTTTGGTGTATAACATGTCCTTTGGATGGGTAACAGAAGTTTCAATGGTCTGATTCTCACTTGCAATTTTATTTGCCACAAAGGTTTCTAAAAAGTAAATTCAGAATAGTTGTGAAATGTTGCCAAGTCTCAACATTAGTGTTATACATCCACTGTATGACACCAATACAAAATACAGGACAGTGAAGAATCTTAGGTCTTTAGGCCTCAGTATTCATTTCTTAGCCCATGCATTAACATTATCCCTATTGTTTCTGTTCTCAGAAGCCAGTAGTATTTTACATCTGCAGGAAGCTGTGAATAATAATGTTTATTAATAAGACAGCAGAAGATGTTAAGTTCCTGCTGATTGCATATCCAAGATTGTTGTTAATGACTACATTACTTCATAAAAAAGTAAACAAATTCTTACTTGAAGAGATCCAAGATATGCCAGTTGCCTAGTTGCTAAAGAATATTAACATTTCAGCAAAGAATTGTTCAACCATGCTGTCATTTTCAACAGATGAATTTCAAAAGTAATGTTTTTTTGGAAAGGATATGAAAACCACTTGAAAGTATGAGATATTTTCAAAAGGACTGTAATGATTTTATTCCCTTTATTGTCTACACTATTATCGTCTCTAGCATTAAGTCCAACACCAAAATGGCCATTATGAAGCAAACTTTCAGATACAAAACACAAATTGTATTTATTAAACTAAATTTCACCTACTAGTGTAACAATTGAAAACACTCACATTTATTTAACCAACAGCTTAGTTTGGTAATCTGATGTGCCTGATTAGATTTAGAATTAATCTCATATCCCTGAGAGGGATCCACATACCTACAGCTGATGCCAACAGAGTCTTTCCCATTGACTTCAGCTAAGCTGTTCCCATGAGGCTGGATTGTAAAAGGATTAGGCTGCTTCCGTGAAGATTCTTATTTAGTTATATGAGACAAGTTCAGCACTGAGGAGTTTATTTTTTGTTTATACAAAGTTTTTCAAGATACAACAATACATTTCTTATTTAGCTTTCTAGATAAATAAAAAGCTAGAGAATTCTGGGATCCACCTAATAGATCCTGATTTACAATCTTGTCTATGACTTATTACTAGTTACACAATATACAGCTTCCCCAGCTGCACTGAAGAGAAAGTGCAGACACCAACTGTAGATACATAAATACAACACAGCATTGTTTGGAGACTTCCATAGAAAGCCAAGTAAGGGCATACAAATAAGAGTTAGGTTCCACTTCCCAAAAACTTCCACAAAAGAAAATAAGCAGCAACAAGTTGTGGGCTACTCCAATAAATAATTTCATAAGGGAACAGCAGAATGAGGTACCCAGTCAAAGGCTGTCTGTCTGCTATATGACTCAAGAAGAAAGTTCAGGTAATTGTTGCTCACCGGGTGAGTCTTTTCTGTCCAGGGCTGCTAACTGCCATAAATACTACCATGAAATAAACTGCTCTGTGACAACATCCATTTCCAGACCTTACTCTTCCAGAGCAATGTTCATAATGCTAAATTGCTTCAAAACAAATTAAACTATAATTGATATTCCAGAATAATTATACTTCTTGGTTTACTTTTTAGTGACAAGGCAGGAGACAACAAGGGAAAAGCCTTAAAGAACTGCACTATGTTTTAGGCATGGGTGAAGGACCTTTTTCAAAAGATTATTTTCTTTCTGGCTAATATATGTTACTCTAGAACAAGGACTTACCCAAATGCAGACACCACACTGAAAGGAGATAGTTCATCCACACACGGGCACCAGATTTATACCACCAGATTTTATTAAAATTCCATCAGAGCTGGGAGCAGGCATATGCTGTTGGATTATGTGCCATATTTTCTCATGCATCAAACATTAGGAATGTCCATTTTAAGCACTAATATTTTAAAATACAGGAGGCAAAGCCTAAGTTGAGTGTAAGACATCTTCAGCAGTGGTTTAATTTCTCCATCTGATCACTGATACCTAATGCAATTTCTACTTATATGTATATGCAACATTATATAGCATTTTTTTATACCATATGGTGAAATTTTATTTTGCACATGGATAATTTTACTTTGCAGAATTGAAAACAATGAGGTACAAAGTAAATAGTGTAAAAACAGTGGGCACAACACAAATCAGGAAATTTTAGACCTGTCAGTGCAGCCTGTGAGCATAGTAAAGGGGGCTATTCCTCACATTGCTGTTGTAAGAGCAGCAGTGGTTGCAATGCTTGAAGAAAGTTATTCTTGCTCCTGACGTTGCTAACAACCATGCCTTTATCACAAACACACAAGATATAACATTTTTCCTAAATCCTCGGGAAATGTTTGGGATTTTTTTCTTTATTTCTTATTTTAAATGGAAATTTCTTACTCCTTACAATGTTACTGAAAAGTTTAGAAATGTACAGGCTCAGAAAAGAGACTCTGAAATCCTCCAAACTATAATTACTTTTAATATCCGTATTGTTGATGTGTAACCTATTTGTAGACTTGTGGCACTGGCTTTTCTTGTAAACTATAGTAACTTAGTTATCTTTTTACGTTTGACTACCTACATTAATGCATAATTTTAGTCTTACTTAAGGACCTAAAAAGACTACATTTTCAGAAAATGCAGAGTAAATCTGGATACAAAACAAGTTTCCAAGTTTGCATACTTATTTTTCCAGAAATGTGATTTTGGTTTGAATAAAACGAAGCAGCAAATCAGTACAAACTTTATGTCAAACCAGCAGCTCCCTAGACACAGCAACCAGTCAGGGAAACTGATTCCCTTGTTAACTTTGCTGTGAAGAGAAAGAACAGCAACATTTCTGATGAGCAAGGGGCTCCCCACCTCCCTGGCACAGGGCAGATCTTCCCCTGGGGACAGCCTCCATGGTCCCTAGCCTTCTCCTGGGAATATTTTTTTATAAATTGACAAAGAACTCAATATCACATAACATAAAGTTTTGACAGTGGCTGGACCAGAAAAGATACAAAACTGTGGGAAGCTGTAAGAATAATGACTTCTAAACTTTAAAAAAATTATTATATCCTTATATTTACTTTCACAGGAATAATGGTCAAAGTATTTCTAGTATGGTGGCAGCTTGTAACCACAAAGTGATCCTCTGGACAGAAACAGAAAAAGTAAAGTATGTTCTGGAACCTGGTAATATAGCAAAGTTTTGGAGACATCATCTGTACACAGACTTGAAAGTAGAGGTATCTCTTTTCAACAGTCTTTCTCAGAAGAGCAAATAAATCTAAGTGTTGGGTAAGCAGATTGTAAATTTGAGCCTTTCTATAACCAGCACTGGTTTAATCTTGAATACCAATATCAGACTCTCCATAAAGAGAAGGCACAACAACGAGACATCTTCAATTGGAAAGATGAGCTGTGAGCGAGATCAATCTAAGTAATTTCTCCCAGTTATTAACTTATGTTTGGGGGGGGGGGGTTGGTTGGTTGGTTTTGGTTTGGGTTTTTTTTTTTTGTCATCTGACATTTCACACTGCCTTTTCTCTAAAATATTCTCCTTCTGAGGATCTCAACGGGAGTTATTCTGGCTGCAGTTTCCCAGAGCTGTTCAAGCACATTGCTGGGTGTTCCTGCGGCTGTATGAGGATGCTGCCCTTAGCAGACTTCTCAGGACACCTGCAGAAAGAAGGATGGAAATAGGGCCAGATGAGACATTTGCCTCAGGCCAGAGAGATGGATTTGCTTTATTGGGTGGGTAACACCTGTATATGACTGGCAGTTAGCAACCAGCATTGAAAAGGATGTAGTGGGCATGCAGAGCTAGACGGGGCTGGTTGCCTCCTGTTTGGAAAGGGAAATGAAGCATATGGAAAATGAAACATAGAAATGGTAATAAAAACTTGCCTGTGATAAATGTTCAGTGAATAGTGACATGATTAACAAAATAATAGTCTTAGATGATTACAAAATGCAACTTCAAGCACTACAGCCTGAAATTAAGGTTAGACTTCCTAACATGGGTAGTCAGACAGCTTGAGTCTGATTAGCAGGACAGAAGGAGAAATGGCAGAGAAAAGGGGAACTTATGCTTAATTAATCTAGGCACAATCTAGAACACAGGAAGTTCCACCTAAACATGAGGAAAATCTTCTTTACTGTGAGGGTGACAGAGCTCTGGAACAGGCTGCCCAGAGAGATTGTGGGGACTCTTCTCTCTAGACTTTCAAAACCTACCTGGACATGTTCCTGTTCAACCTGTTCTAGGTGAACCTGCTTTGGCAGGAGTGTTGGACTAGACATTCTCCAGAGGTGCCTTCCAACTCCTACCATACTGTGATTCTGTGAAAACCATGGCAATGCACAAAGCAAGCAAACTGAGAAGGCTTTTCAATCCCTTTCATCTTCATCTGCTCTGGTTGTACAGCATAAAGTGCTGTGTCTCTTTAAAGTTATCCTGAAGAGCAGAAAGTGAAGAAGATGACCTTGAGCAAAGTGGAGGAGCGGGGCAGGAGCAGCGCGTACAGCACAGACAGTCACCGCGACGGAGGCGTATCCCAAATGCAGATAACCAATTAACCTAGAGCTTGATTTGTATGCTTGTAGCCAAACGCCAATGAAAGTAGTTGATATACACGTTATCAGATTGTAACCACTATATAAGTAAGTGACGCAGTTAGAATAAACGGATTGAATCTTCACCATATTGGTGTGAAGGTGTTCTTTCCCGTCTTGTCACGATTGCGGACCGCGGCAGGCATGGAATAAGCAACCCTGAAATTAAGGTTAGATTTCTTAACATGGACAGTTTTTCATGGTGAGCACTGCAATGAACTAGCGCACAGTTCATGGAAGACATGTACATTAAAATGAATGAATAACTGCAATGTGCTTGGGTGAACAGGGAGAAGCAGTGGTCCACCCATCCCATAATTATGGGAGAAGGACATCTGTAAGAAACCAGGCAAACTCTGTGTTAAGACACTAAATGTGGTTTCCATTCCCATCTCTGCCTTACTCCTGCCTGAATTTGAACAAAACTCTACCTTTTTCTCTACCTCAGTCTGTAATGGAATAAAAATATTTTCCTACATCACTGTGGGATGCTGTTATCCAGATATTGTCTTGATGGGTACAATTGAACATTCTACTATATATTAAAAAGAAAATATGTTCGGATGGATGGCGTCTTCATTACTGGAAAATGTCAAGTGAATGAGGTGCACTCATTTTTTTATAGGTTCCTTGTATGTGCTTTGCTATAATAAAGCAATACACTACCACTGTGAGGACCTGAGTCATCTTTGCCCTTATTCAAATTTTTTCCCAGTGTTTTTCATTGAATGAAATACAGATAAATCAGTATAAAAGTGCAGTAATACTGTGGTGAATCAGAGGTTTGGGGTTTCTCCCTGGAAGGTGCGGTAGCCCTGCAGTCCAAAACAATTATTACCATGTAATTTATTTTCACTTTATTATGTTTCTCTGAAATCAGAATTGGAGTTTGTTAGTGATGCAACAGTTCCCCATATTCATTTCCCTACAGAATGAAACTTCGGTTGGGAATACGTACAAATTAAAGATTAAAATCTTTCAAGAAGTTGTGCAAAACTTCCTTTACAGCTAGCTTCTATCAAATACCATTTGGTTTTATAAGCTGATGAAAACTCTAATCAGAAACATCTGTACTAATGGGCTCAAAACAGAGTATCATCTATATCTTACCTTACTTCTTTGCAAGAATCCCTAAATAACATCAGTATGGAATGCCTTTCCTAATTCAAACATTTGGCAAAACAGTGTTATAATAAATGATGTAAGAAGGGAGATCCTAATAAGAAACATGTGCCCAGATTGCTGAAGGCAAGCTCAAAATATGTCAGAGTCTAAGAATTTACCACAAGGAAAAATTACAAACAAAAATATGTAAAAAATGTTTATGTTCAATGTTGCTTGAAATGCAACATGAACAAAATGCGTAACACCACCACACAAGTAGACCACAACCCTCATTTCATATTTACAAAGCTATTGAAGGGTTGGCATGGGGAAATAAAAATGCCATCCCCAAATAGCAGCTGCTCAGAAATGCATCTACTGCCCATAGGCACAGGTCTTTCTGTGTTGCTTCAAACTCAGCGCATCTGAGCCTCATTTCACACAAATGAGCACATTCAGCCTTAGAACACTTGTGCAGAATAGAGAAAGATGATTATGTCTCCCTTTTTGATTGGAAAACTCAGTTACAGAGAGGTCAAGTCAAAATTGGTCCTCTAATCTGAAAAAATTGACCTTCTCAAGTCAGAGACCTCCAAAATGAGTATGAAAACTTGAAGGTCATTCATATAGCATAGAGATTTTGCCTAAGGACCCTCCTACATTGACTATCCTAATAATTCCCTATGCTTCAACACAATACCTTTTTTCATTTCTTACAGGACATTTACTTCATCCATCTGTACCAGTCTGAAATGAGTAAGAAAACCAAAGGAAAACACAATGCTAAAACATGCTGTGTTCTGAAAAGCCATACCAGACCCTCACTGGCAGGTAGGGAAGGTGGCCACCGAGACTGTAAGTGGGGATACAAAAAAAAAAATGCTCTCTGAATGGCATGCCTTTAGGGCCCAGCAGGAACAAGCAATGAAACAAAAATAACAAAGAGATTGGATATATTCTGGAGAATGAATAATAAATTCAGACAAGTGAGCAGCACCTTGTCAGTCTCCTGCTAGCAAAAGGCTGACTTTCCCAAGAATTGATGACCTATGCCTGGAGTTCAGGAGGCAAAGGTGCTGAAAGCCTTCAAGGTCTTGTACTTTCTTAAGGGCTTGGTCAAATCTAGAAGGAAAATACTTGAAGTTTTAAGTAATACTGAGTGGGGATCTTTGCTGTACCAGATAACCGATTATGAGAGCTCACGGACTACTGACAGTTTATGTCACTGACATTAAAACTAAAATTTTTGCTCCATGCTTGGCTAATAACTGGGTTTTCCTTTTTTTGTCATTCCTCAGAGCTTTTCAAAGAATGTTTTAAAAGCTGGAAAAAAACAGTTTCAAGGTTTTAGATGATGGTAATTGTTTCTCCACGCATGAGGCTACATAGTTTTGAGGAGAGCTGAGGATGGCTTTTTAATAACAAATTCTGTTACTCATAAGTACATAAAATGTTTTTGTGTTCTATAAAAATAATGCTGATTCTGTTCAAATAAACTCACTGCTGAGATGCTGCAGTGAGCTTCAATATTTTTAGACCATTTGGGCTCCAGGCAATCTGAAGTAAATATATTTATTTTAGCCTATCCCTGGTGTAAACAGAGAAAACCTGAACATCAGGGTAAAGGTCATAATCCCATGGGCAGATCTGCTCTCTTGAATTTTGAGGAATATTTCTGACTGCATATGCAATAAATCTCAACATCTCTGCTCTAGGTCTCAATGTTCTCATACCCATCCAATATCCCCAGTCCCAAAACTTTGGAACCTTTGCATTTCATCTCATGCATTAGACAGGAATGCATCAGCTACAGGTGTTGGACAACCTTCAAACTGTAAATCAGTCTCAGAGCATCCCATCTTAAGTGAAAATCTCCAACAAGCTTTTATTACCTTTTATCGTCACTCTAAACCAGGAAAGAAACTCTACAAATGAAGCCATCTATTTTGATCTTGGTTTTGTGCAATCTGTACTTTTCTGTATTTTTCTAAAGAAAAGTTGATGCTTTTCATTTAGTCAAAACACACCAGACAGAAGAGATATCATATTTATGCTAAATTTTGCCACACAGATATAGGCATTTAAAAGCTTATAATTCATCCTAGTTTATTTTCCTTTGTGCAAGAAAGTGAAGAATTGCATTTATTAATTGTTTCACTCACGATTTCCTACTTTGTCAGGAATCAGAATGCATTTCAAAATATCAGTTATTTATATATTATTATTTATATATTTTATATTTATATATTATTACTTATACAAAATTATTTCCTATGCTCTACAAAGAAAAAAATATCATATATCAAAACCCACTTATTATTGAAAAGTGACTAAACATGTAAGAGTAGTTATTGTTAAATAGCACATAGTCCTTCAAGATTTTGGATCTAAGCAGATCACCATCTCAGACCTCTGGGATATTCAGATGTAACACATTGCTGCAGGTCCATCTCTGTCCTTCTCAGTGTTCACACTGCATATGTACAATGGAGTGCCTATCTTCTGCATGTCTGAAGTGGTAATTTATAAATAACAGTTCATTACAAACTGTTCCTGCATTCTTCTGCTCACAAGAATTGAAATACACATAAACCATAAGTTCTTCAGGGATATTATGCACTGGGCTTGTATCTAGTGAGACTATTCCAAGTCCAACCTAATGAAATGGCTAGGTTAAAACCCCGGTATATTTAACTTTATTTATAGCAAAGCAGCTGTACTAGTTCAAGAGATTTTATTTTTCCAAGTAAGCTTTTGCGTAATGGTCTGTCTTTCTTGTTCAAATTATGAAGAAAAGAAAAAAGAAAAAAAAACGAAAATTGGCACTGTATGAAAGGAAGAAAGCAGACATAAGAAACACATTCCTAACATGGATCCACAGTGACACAATGAAGGCCCTAGCCTGGGAATTCATCAATGTCTGGACATATTTGGAAGAAAAGAAGGAAATCACTTGGAGAGATGTCTCTAAAGTCAGCTATTTTCAGATGAGCTCTAGATATCCTTGAAATGTCATATATCAAACCAAGTCCTTACTGCAGATCCAGGCTCTGGTGCTTCGAGGTGCAGCCTCCCCTGAGCTATGGTGTTCTGCATTATAACTGAACTACATCACCTTTTGTTATCTACACAAGATGAAGTCATGCCTTTACTCCTACAAACGAGGAATATCACAGAGACACCCTGAACATTATTCTATGCCAGCGTACATAAGAAGTTCCATTTTGCATTAAATTAGATATTAACTGATAGTAAGCAATTATTTTTAGTACTACAAAGAAAGGGTCTGTAGGAAGAACACATGCAATTTTGCTTTCAAGCTTAACTCCACCTTCTAACTGCTCATTTCTGAAGCTGTGTGATGCATGAACACTAGGCAGTTATTAGGTTATTTAAGATATAGGCAGATTTAGACAACTAAGGATATATCTTCCATATATTTACACATTATGCAGGTGACAAAGGGTCAAATCCTGATGATAGTGGGAATTTATAAGATATCAGGAGCTGGCCTAAAGAATCACACCCAGCTTTTGTATTTATCTGATGTTTCCTGTCATTTGGCCATGGAATCCCAGGCCACCCAAAGCAAAGGAACATGTCCACAGTCACAACTCTGTATTATCAAGCATTTTCTTTGCCTTTCAAGTGGTTCACACATCACAGCATGAGAATCGCTGATGTAAGTTACATTTCAGTTCCTGAAATTATATGCCAGCTTCACTAACACTGGAAAAGAAAACATGGCTCACCAAGTCCAGTCCTGCACAATATCAGGCAAGCGTGTTGTTGTCACTAAGGCCAGAAGGGTTCAAAAAGACATCCCTTCTGTCCTCTATACCACTACACATTAAACATCCCACTGTATTTGACTTAAGACCTTTCACTTTAAGGAACAAAAAACCTAACAAATAATCATGTACAATGATAGGGGGAACTGAAACCCTCATCTAAGGCCCTTGCAATGGCCAGAAAACTGCTGGCACTAAAACTCATATGACTTATGTCTATGCTACACTAAAGAGAAGAGTTAATGTTCATTTCCGCAAAGTAAAAACAAAGTGTAAGCATTTAAATAATACTGGCAGTCTTATACAGCTTAAAACATTAAATAGTCAGTACTGTGAGAGATTTTACTGGTCCCTTCACATACAGTTAAAATCTTAGCACTAAACCTGAACTACAATTAAGAGACTGAGATAAAATGGAAAAGATAGGCTCAAGGCAGAAAGACTTATAGACCTTAGAATTGGATTTCTAAATCTCTAAACACAATTTTTCTGAACTGCAGTGATAACCTTTTATATTTGTCATTGTAGCACCAACACAAGTGCACTTGGGATGCATGGTCACAGATTCAAGTCTGATACTGTGTTTGACCCAACCTTTGCAAGAGAAACTTGGTGTCACACAAGTGCCCAGATAATTTTTTTCCCACACTATGGAAAGGTTGCCCACTTTCCAGAGCCCAAAACCTGCAGTGGCAGGGCACACCCCTGTGATGTTGAAACAGTGATGAGATTAACTCAAAGAATAACCTAATTTACAACTGACAATTTTCATACTGTCCCTCATAGGACATCACCATGATGCATGTCTGACACTAACACCATGAATTGCCTGGCATGTCATCATATGACATTTACACTGTATGAATATGCATGGAGAGGTACAAGCAGGACAGTCTGTGCACTAGCTGGGACTGAGACACCCTGACCAGATCCCTGAACTCAAAGAAATCCTGCTGAATGTGATCTTCTGATAGTGTCCATGCACAGCAACTCTCTCCCTCCTCTTGTGGCCTCAGAGGAGCCATATACATAGCAATAAGTAAATTGTGCCCCTGCTACCTGGCCCATGGCATGAATCTCCCATGTCAGTTTAATCAGAAAAGCAGATGGTCTGAATGTGCCTCTGCATATTTTCCCAGGGAAATGCCTGTTTAAAGAATACCCCCAGCTAAGAAGATGAGCTCATTCAGACCCATACCCCCTATCTGAATAACAACAGAGAACATAACACCAGGCACATTTGTTTCATTTGTAAGTGGTTTTATGCTGAGTTTCAAAGCTGCCCAATACAAATATCAGCCTTGTCATATGTCTCTGAAAATATATCATAAAATGGTTTAGGTTGAAATGGACATTAAAGATCATCTAGTTCCAACCCCATTGCCATGGCCAGGGATACCTTCCACTAGACCAGACTGTGAAAAGCCCAATCCAACCTTGCCTTGCACACTCCAGAGAAGCGGGCATCCATAATCTCTCTCAGCAAACAGTTCCAGTACCTCACCACCCTCAGAGCAATAATTCAATAATTTCTTCCTAATATCTAATCTAAATCTACCCTCTTTCAGTTTAAAAGCATTACCCCTCATCCTGTCACTACACTTCCTGATAAAGAGCCCTTCCCATCTTTCCTGTAGACCCACTTCAGTACTGGAAGACTTCTATAAGGTCTCCCTGAAGCCTCTCTAAGCTGAACCATTCCAACTCCCTCAGCTTGTCTTCATGGGGAAAGTGTTACATCCTTCTGATATCTTCATGGCCCTATCCACAAAGAGGAAGTGTATAGGACAGTACTCTGGGGACAATATAATGCATTTTAAAAAGATAAATTATAAATAACTGAATAAACAAAACAATCCCCAAAGCCCTCCACCCTACCCCACTTCTTCAAGATGGATCTATTTCATATGCTTTGGTAGATGTTTAAATATTTTGTTCTTATTTTTTCCTTTCATTTATTTTGCATATACACAGTCTCTATTTAGGTTATGTATATTTTAGCGCTTCAGACAAAATATAATGGTCAAGATGGTCAAAAATAAGGTTTTTCCATAATACTGCTCTTTTTAAGCTGCTGTGACTGGCAAAGATTTTTACTACCATAAAATTGAAGTAGCACAAAGAATTGGCCCATGGGTTGATTCAATTCAGGCAAGCAAGAATCATCAAGAACCAAAGTATCTACTTAACCCATCAGGGAACCCTGCAAATATGACTCAAAAATAATTTTCCACATGGTGCCAGCCACAGTGAAATACAAAACCTGCTTCATGTGTACACATTTTAGCTCTTATCACAGACACAGAAAGAGAAATGTTCCCAAGAGCTAAAAGCATGCAGCCTTGCTTGCTGCTGTCTCCAGCTCAGAAGTGAACACAAGTCCTCTGAACCAGGGAGAGACGGAGATAATGAGCATGAGGTGCCAGAAGCCTATGGAAGTAGTGATCACTCCTGCTCTGACTATTACATACCTGTGTAGGATATCTTTCTGTCCAGTTTTCAAATGACCAAATAATACAGAAACCACTTTAGTGAAGTACTTACCTTTTGCCTGTCTTTTCATGTGGTTTGTTACATGTCCAGCCAGCTCTCTGTGCATCATTCATGATTTCTGGAGGGGCCAGAACCACTTGATATGAGGATCAAGCTACCTGAAAGGAGGTTGTAGAGAGGCAGGGGTTGGCCTGTGCAAACAAGTACCAAGCAATAGGACAAGAGGAAATGGCCTCAAGTTGTGCCAAGGGAAGCTTTCCAATCTAGACAATTCGATGTGATTCTGTCTATTACACCAAAGAACAAATTCTCCCACAGTCAAGTTTTCATACCAATGATCCCTCCTGCTTCTGTTCTGGGCCAGTACATAAAAGGATGAATCATGAATATGTTATTATTGTGAAACACACAACATTATGGTTTTTAATGCAAATGGAGAAACAACCCAAACCCAAATGCATTTCACATCCTGTATTCTGAAGGTTTGGAGGAAAACCAAATCTAGCTCCATATTCTTAATGAATATAAAAAAGTTGATTCTTTACAGTTGGCAGGTTGGTATAAGCCATGCCATGGAAATGTGTGGCTGTTCGAGCTGTGGAGTTAGAACTAAGGCTATTTAAATAAATTGATTGTTAGTAAGATATGCTTATAAACATCTGTTGCTCCAAAGCTACTTATATTTTGCATGGTAGTCCCTTCCATTGCAATGTGCTGAGAAAGCAACAGATCTGAATGCTCTCAATTATAATAATCAAGTAACTCAGGTGGGATCGACAGTGTAATACTGGCTTATAAACAACCCACGTGAGAAGGGAATCAGGCCCAGCACTTATAAAACAGCTATATTAGAAGAGGGTTAGCTGTTTCCATAGAAATGGAAAGAAAATATAGATTCAATTCCTTCAAATCAGAGCTCTGAACAAAGCAGGAGAAACCAAGCTGTTTGTAAATGTGTCATGTAAAACAGAAATGTCTGGTAAAAGTACAGACTTACAATGCTTATAATGCTAATGTAACTAATGTTTATGTTATAAAGTTGGGCCAAATGCAGGTTCTGGTGTCTCAGGTCTGCCTCACTTGCTCTTGCTGTAGTGGGAAGGAGGAGTGGAAGGCAATTATGGATCATTAATTATTGGGATAGGTCAGTCCCTGCTAGTGGGTAACAGCAGTTTACAGTGTCCTTACAGTTCACGTTTACTGGTACTTAATCTTCCGTACATCACTTGTCACGGGGGCATCATTCCTCATCTGAACAGTAAGAGGATACAGTGCCAGCAGATGGCACTCCAGAATACTCGGTGTCATCCCGGCTCTTGCTGCTTGCTGGGCATTAAAAGTACCTCCCTCCCAGGGAACCAGAGGTCAGGGCTCGTAATGAAATTGCTAGAAATACTCCCAGGCAGAAATGTTTGTAGGATGTGGGCAATTACATCCCCTCTGCAAGCACCAATTGCTCTCAGTTACGCCTGCAGTGCGCAAAGCCCTCACCCCACGTTCTGCAGCTTCAACGCGCCAGCGGCAGCAATAGCAGCAGCAGCGCAGCGCAGCGCAGCACAGCACAGCAGTAGTGAGCATAGCCGAGCTTCCTTCGGCTGGGTTTTGAACACCGAAGTAACCACGACTGGGTATGCACAGCTACAGCAAGCCGCCCGAGCAGAAAGTGAGAAGAAAATCAAGGCGGGAGTGGGGAGACTAAGCAGGAAAATTGAGTGCAGGAGACACCAGAACAGCAATTACTGCAGGGAAGACTGGTTCCTTGCAGCAGGGAGATGATCATAAGGCACCGGCAGCCAACAGTGTCCGGCCTTTCAGGAGAGCCACAGCTCTACATATAACCCTTCCTATTCCACACATAACAAAAATCAATTAGCAGACACTTTTCGCTTGCATTTCATCCTAATACTGGGTTTTTCATTAGCTCGGGAGAGTGTTGCGACTCCCACATCAGCAAGAATTTCCTGATTGCTTTCAGAACCGCTGCTTGCCGCATTCCTCTGAGAAATGCCTCACCATTTGCACAGCATAAACAAGCACATGCATGGGCAGGCAACATTTTCTGGAAATCCTTTGCAGCAGTGAAAAGTGGACACTCCTCCACATGTCCTTGTTTCTAAGCATGAACTTTGACTTCTCAGCTTCTATCAGTGCTTTTAATTTTTTTTTTTTTTTTTTTTTTTTTTTTTTTTTTTTGT
>JANHGN010018295.1:0-40791 GCA_024605025.1 Megaceryle maxima
ATCCTGCTCTGGCAGGGGGGTTGGACTCGAAGATCTCCAAGGTCCCTTCCAACCCCTGACACCCTGTGATCCTGTGATAGCTGTAAAAACCCCTGAAAGCCATTTGTTTTCTGTACATAGATCGTATCAGAAACTGTGTCAATTTTGGAGCTAGTTTTCCAAGTCAAAACTGGCAGCAGCCTCAGTTTCCTTGTGGTGTGATCAAGTATCTTCTGTTTGTGTACCATTGGAAAGCAGAATTTTTGAAATAATGTGTTTGTAGAATGTTAAGCCTACTGTCATGTCAAAGTGCCAGCTGGAACACTGTCTGCAGTGATACATGCACACTGAAATCGAGCCTTGTACCACTCTGTGTATGATGGGGGCTGAGGTCTGACAAGTTAATTTTGAGGCATTATGTTCCTGTGACATTTCCCTGGGATTAACTGAATTTTGGCCAGTTTTGTCCGGCTTGGGTAACAAAACTAATATTTTGCATATTCAGAGAACTACGGCAGAAATAACTCCTGCATCCTTCAGTCACAGATGGCAGAACACAAGGGAGCTGCATTAACCATATTTAACAAGTGTGGCATGAAAAAATACCTACTACTTTTTTTGGTAGGCTTGCTTGGTGTCACAAGTATTTTGCTGAATTATTTTTATGTATGATTCACTCTGCAAGAGTGTGTCTGTCATCAATGCTACTGCTAATGAAAATAATACATTCTTGAGTTTTTATGGTTATCCTAGTACTGTTTTTCTCTTCCCAGTAGTGTTAAGTTCAAAGGTAATGTGTGTTTTTTAAAAAAAAAAAAAAAAAAAAAAGCTTCATAGTCTTTCCTTCCGTGATTTTGATTCTGGCTTATAACACAAATGTGAACTTGTGTGTAATAAATTTTGCAAGCAAATAAAACCTAAAAAAGAGGACCTATGCATATATAGAGAGATCTATATCTGCTACAGCTTTTATATATGTAACTGGGCTTTTTTGATCCTGTAGTTCTTTGAACTGTATCTTTGAAGACCATAAGTAAGAATGTATGAAAGCAGATACTTGAGGTGTATTTGACAGATAAAAATAGCATTTAGAAAAGGTATATTTTACTTGGAAGTTGTAAGAAATTCTACTTAGAAGTGGGGGAAGAGAATCAACTTACAAAGTATTGCACATCTTTGATGTCAGCATTGCGTTCTCAGTACCTCACTACTTCTCAGCTCTTTTTTCTTTTTTTTTTTTTTCTTTCTAACAAGCTTCAGCCTTTTCTGAAAAAGAAGGTTCTGAGACATGTATCTAGCTCTGAAATCGTTTCTGTTTGCTTAACATAGCAAACATCAGACCCTGCATGTGTTCTTAAGTATTAAAAGATGAGTCAGTTGGTTTTTAAAGTAAGTTTACAGTAAAATTTCAAACACAAAAACCTTTATAAATCACTGCGAAGTTCACTGGCAGATAAGCAGATTCCTTGGCTCATTCTGCTGCTCTAATACTGGAATAATTTAGGGAGTTTCTGATAGGAAGTACTTTTTCCTTAAGGCTTTGTTATTATCCATTAAAACACTATGGCATTCTTTAAGTTTTGTATGTTTGTTGCAAAAATTGCTTTAATCAAGCTGCTGAGATTTTTCTGTTGATACGCTGCTGCTCAAGTCATGTTTCACTGATATCTTCATGTAGTATAACAGAGCTTTCTGTCAGTGTTTTTCTGTAACCCTGCAGTGGGTCCTCAATATTATGTGTTTGATCTAGACAGAGTGTTACCAATCTTGCAATACTGTGATGTAAAAGATGAAGCTACTATACCAATTATATATGCAGAGAATTCCCTTGATGGCTGACTAGTATAAAAAAAATTCTGAAAACTCTCCCAAACTGAACACGTTACATACTAGAGAAGTACAGATGAAATCCTGTCGTTATTGGCTCCAGTTGAAAACCAGATGGTGCAAAGTATTGAGAGCCATCAGCTGGCATTATAAGCACCCCAGTGTTTCCAACCTTAGTTACTTATAGCAGTAAGTAATTAGTAATGTCTGGCTAATGTAGTAAACTTACAACAGTGGCTTGTGGACAGTATGCCAGGGGTTCAGAGTTAAATATGCTAGCACAGTCCTCTGAGAGAGAATCCTCCCAAATTCATCTTTCTTTGAAACAAACAAGAAAACATTTGCAAAAATAAAGGGAGGTGGTTATTTTTCTAAGTCTCTAAATTGCCATAGTAGGAGGCATACAGGATGCCTGAAGGGTACTGTTAGGACTAACAAAAGAAACAAACAAGCAGAGTAACTTCCTGAAGTAGTCTACTTCAAGATTTACACTTGACATTCAGTGTAAGAAAAGTCATGTTCTTATTAAATATTTTGATTTATTTGTAAGTAAATAGCATATTTCTAGTTAATATGTGGCATGAAGAAATAGAGAAGCAAAAAATGTTCTGTATAATGACAGTTCTTACACAGAATACATTATACATATGTCCCAAAAAGACAGCTTTTCAGATGCAGTCAAAACAGTTCTACAGCATAAAAACCAAACAAACCTTCCCCAAATTCATCTTAGTCATCATTTGGTAGTTTCATGGAAAGAGGCTATTAGGGGCTACTTCAAAGATAGTCATCTCTAAGATTTTTTTTTTTTTAAATTACTATTTTTTTTTTTATTCCCTTCATAACTTTCAGTGAAACTGGGAAATATCCACTACGATGTGGTTGCAGAAGGAAGTAGTGATTTCAGATACTTACAGCTTTGAATACTTGAGGATGTACTGGTTTTATCAGAACTTTTAGGATCCAGTGGTTGTTCAAAAGATAAAGTGCTGCTCTGAAGTATTTGTGAAAATTTTCCCAGAGGCTCTTGTTATAATGTTAAATTGTTTATCATAAACATCTAGAAGTTTCAAAAAAACAAAAATGTCCTTGTTCCCTGTATGTAGATAAAGGTGATATCCCTGTTTTCTTACAAAAACACTGTAACCCAGAAACCATTAATTAATTTGTAGGATTAAATGCCCTCCTAATACCATGTCAGTGGTCAAAGTGCTGCACAGATGTGATAGGACCTGTTTCTCATTTTCAGTTTTTATGCTTTCAGTCTTACTCATAAGGCTTGAACAGGCATTTAAAGGAACACTGTAGGGTGATAGACTTGTATATAACTTGTACCTAAAGGAAGCTGTAGCTACTGCAAATTTTGTTTCTTGCAACACTGACAACATAAAAATGGTATAAAACTCAGTTCATGTTTTGAATTCAGTTCTAGAGGGCTCATTTTTTTCCTACCACAACTCCCCAGTTGAAATTTTAAATACTATACAGATATTTTCCTCCGAAGACTGAAAATATGGAGCTAATGCTGTGTGCTTAAGCAGCTAAGGATGCCATGAATTGCACTTCTGAGTCCTTTTTTTCTAGTTAAGTACCGCTTTGCAAGGGAATTTACGCATACCTCTGAATTCTTCAGAGACTGATTTGCTTCAGTGCAGAGAATCTGTTCATCTCTCGCTTTCCACTAGGAATGGAAATAAAGCTGTCTGGTAACATGAAGTTACAATGCTGGTTATTAGTCTCCTTCCTTTTGAAGAACAAGAAAGGTTAAATTGGCTTTAGAAGATCTTGAATTGGCAATAGTAAGTATCTTTTTCTAAGATAAGTTAAAATTACTCTGCAGTTTTTTGGGGGAATAATGTTAACATCTATGTTGGAAGTGTGTGCTTTCTGTTGGCATTATAAAACCACGTATAAAATCAGTGATAAGAATTGATGTACAGAGTTACTGTAGATGGTTTTGTCCATGACTAAAGTTAGGTTTGATTCCTTGGCAGTTTTTCCTTAGGCAGTTTTCTTGACATGCATTATGAGATGGTGGATGACATACTCTAGATCTTTGTCGTTTTGAAACTTCCCTGCTGTGTGGTCTTGAGGTATTGTTACAGGTGTTAAGTACAGAGTCCTGAAAGCACGTTGTCTTCTGCATCTGCAGCCTAATGAAATAGGTTTTGTGTTTTGCTTTGGGATGTGAAAATTACTTTGATCCATTCCTGTAAGATAACAATGTAGCCTGTTGCCAAATACAGGTCAGGATCAAATAATTCATAATGAGAAGCACTGAGCACAGCAATGCCAAATGAAACATTCCAGTTTGAGAGTATCAGAGCGTTGCTACTATGAAACCTACTTTTCTGGTTTCAGATTCAGCCTTCTCTTCCATTAAATGTTAGTGTTCCAGGAGGGGGGAAAGAAAACCTAGATAGGAAATTTCTGACAGCGTAGAAATATTTATTTTTATTTTTCTTCAACTTTACCATGAATTCTATTTACTAATGTGTCCAGTTACGGTTTTTAGGACTGCAAGACTTCCTTCTGCAACCTTACCTTACTTGTGGTGTCCTGTGATCCACTGTGCTTCCTCCCACTGTGTGGGGCTCTTGTCAGGCCAGTGACTTGTGTTTAATAAAGTTAATGTGGAATTCAAAATGACTGTGCAGGGCAAAAGGGATGTTTGTGAAAGAAATAAAACACGGACAAAACGTCTGCTAGTTGGCCTTTTAATAGGGAGTTGGAGTGCTTTAGATCTTATGTTTGTAGTCAGAAATGCAATGGTCTGTGCTATACAAGGTACTAAAGCTGTATCAAGAGTAATAAACTCAATGTGCAGATTTTACTGTGGATTCTTTGTAGAAATTTGACTATCAACTTCAAGGTTGTTTTTTTTTTTCATGAACTATTCAAAACCTGCAGTTTTATAATTAGCCTTAAGATGACAGAAATCGTGTGAGAGCATGTTTACCTGATAAACGATTCTCTGTAAGATGCAGTTGTTGTTTATGGAGACTTGGTGTTAGCAATGTGCAAGATTGATCTCTTAAGGAGAACTCTTTCATGAGATGGAGTACAGCAGATGTCCAAAGCTGTCAGTGGTACTTGAAAGACTTGAGGTGGTTCAGTCGAGAACAGGAGGATGGAGGAGGGGATATAAGGTCAAACTGACAACAGTTGCTACATCTCTTCCCTCTTCTTGTGGTAGCTGAACCTCTATGAGGTGCATCGTGAGCAAATCCGGATGAATCTTACAGAAGTCAGGTCCTAGTTAAAGTTTACTGTGACATAAGATAAAATCATAGAATGCCCTGGGTTGGAAGGGACCTCCAAAGGTCATTTACTGGAACTCCTGTGCAGTGAGCAGGGACATCCTCAACTAGATAACGTTGCTGAGAGCTTCATCAAGCCTGACCTTGAATATCTCCAGGGATGGGCCCTCCACCACCTCCAATAGTTAACCTTTTGGCTCAGCAACACAACTTAGATGCATTCATTTTATTTTAGAAGGCAACTGTGGTTTTATTTTATTTTATTTTTTTAATGTTATTCTGAATGATGATGTTCAATAAATACAAGCTTGGATTTGGTGTATCTAACCCAAAATCCCTAGAAGGAGTTGAAGTAAATTTGGTACACAATTAAAAGTGAAATGAGACTTTGCTGCATAGAGCAGAATGGTTGCCTGGGTCATAAAATAAGAATAGAGCTTGAATGAGGAACATTTAGTACCACTGGAAATGTTGGACTTAGAGATCTTGTATGTCTGAAGAGTTCTCTTTTGGTATTCAATTAAACCTTTGTGTGTTTTATTATATGGCTAATGCTGGTGTCATTGATGAATATGGAAGTTGTTATTCGCTTTTTTTCACTTAGCAAGTGAATTTTGTGTGTTATTTACTGCTCCACCTTTTATTGTAAAATAGATCAAGGGAGGTTTTCATTAATCTTGTTCTTTTGGCCGTAGTTGCCTTTTCACAGGGTGACTAGCCAGCAGTGGAGGCAGTGCATTACAAAGAACGATGGCCAAGAAAATTTCATTTGCTTGATAGTTTGGTTGCAGAGTGTGCTTGGAATGGTGAAGAGATCTGTTCTGTGTTTGAAGTTCAACACTGAAAATGTTCAGTTACGTAATTACAATGTACTGGTAATCTGTATAATTTTGGTACTGCTACTTAATTTGTGATTTCCTGTCTCATCATAGTTTCTGTTCAATAAACAGGAATGGTCTTGTTTATTAAACAGATGCTGTCCTGTTTAGATGCCATCATAACTGAAGAGTAGCTTGTCCCATTCTTCACCTAAACACAGGTCTCTTAATGTCTTGGAAATAAATAACAATCTCAGATCTGACTGCACGGTCCAGTAATGATTTTAAAATCCTTTTTCACCTGCTGCTTAGTGCAGAGGAATCTTAAGTCTCTAGGCTTAATTTTACTTACCAACATTGAAGCTTTGTAGAATAATAAATGTTTGCTTTCGCATTTCCCAGTATATGTAATAAATTAGACAAAGCAGTGTTTCTAGGTTGATGTATTTAATTTGTTTAAGGATTATTTGCTGTATATTTGAAAACCAAAATACAGTTTTATGGTTTTATGGTAAGCAGTGTCTAGTTAAATAAGTTTGACCATAATGTATGTTTATGTAGTTAATAAAGTAAACGTGTCTTCAGCTGATAACAATGCTAAATCTCCAGCTTGTGGTACTTGAAGGAACCTCAGCTGCTGCTGGTGGCTCCCCCCACCCCCTAGGCAGAAGTAAAATTTGGGCAGAAATAGAATTTAATATATATGCTATTATATTGCCAAAACTCAGAAAATGAAGGTTAATGGATTGATGGCAAGCTTCATTCAAAGATAGAAATTTCAGGCTTGAGGCATTAATTTACTGGAGTGATCATCATTTTCCTCTGAGCCCCTTAAGCCAGCCTGCTTTCCTTTATCCATAAAATGAAAATTGATTGCCTCTCTTTCTATGAAATTTCAGTGGAGGATTGAGCTGAGCATAGTCAGTGTGGCAGGTGCACACAGACTTCAAGTTGGAACTGGTTAGTTTAGACTTTGTCAGGTTGTTCGTGTTCTTAATGTTGTGGCACTGGAAGTCAGTGCTGTGAGAAGAGAAAGCAGCAGTCTTCACTATTTCTTCCTGTGATGCAGCCACAGTGTTTTTTCCCTTATTTATCCCAGAAGGTAGATTAAGCAATAATGTGTTGTATTGTTATATTATATATTCATATTTTTGCCCCTTGACTGATTCTTAAGCAAAAACTAATAAAACAGGTAATAATTCAAGCCAGGCTTCTCCCGTTGCTTTCTCAGGCTTTGTGATTAATTACAGAAACTTCAGGTGAATGAAACACATTAATCTCATCTGTTGTTCTCAGTGTGACTTGGTAGGGAGGTAAGGCCTTTTGGATTTGGCTTTCTTTTATCAAGTGAAATCTATTGGATCGGGTAAAAGTTCATATTGTTTAAGTACTGCTCAGGGACAATTATTTTTCTAACCAAGAAAAACATTGGAAATTTTTTTTTTCTAATTTTTGGTGGTTGTTGTGGGAAAAAAAAGTACGTACATTATGTGAAGGTGCAGTGGGGGGATAACTTTGTGAAGGAATTGGTCACCCTGCTTGCAGATGGAAAACACTTACTTAAGCAATATTTGAAGTCATCTCCTAGGTAGTATTTGATGTGGGATCAGGGCTGACTTGCCATAGTTTGGTATATTTTTGAAGTGTTTGAGTAGATTCCAGGAGCTGGAAGTGCTTTAGTGGCACATCATAAGATACAATGTGGAAGGGATGTTTTTCCTTCTTGATAGAGGAAGGAAACGATATCTGATGATTACCTCCTAGCTAGCTTTTAAAGTATTTTGATACTGTAATGATGATTGGCTCTTCACTCCTGATAGAGGGAACAGCAATGATTAACACATCTCTTTAAGGATTCAGCTTTAAGTGGAGGTGGTACTTTTGATATGTAGCCAGGGATTGATCAAGTGCCTGGACAGCAGTAGAAGAAGAGTAAGATGCTACATCTAGGACGTGTTTAATTCTCATCTTGATGAATTATTTCTCAAGGCATGAGATGTTTTGTTAAGATTCCACTTCGCTAAAGTTCCACTTTTGTTCTGCTGCTTTAATGTAGATATTCAAGGTAATGTAGAGTTATTCTCATCATTTTTTGTGAATGCAGAAGTCACTGACTTTTACTTGAAGCTCTGAAGAGGAGGGGGGAAAAGGTACAGGCTTACGATGCACAGTGTAATTCTGATGATTTCTTATTGCCCTACAAGTAAGAGGACAAGGGAATATAAGTCTATATATTATCTTGATTATAAATCACTGTGCAGCTTGAACTGATTGCATGCAGAGTTTTTTGAGGTACTCCAAAGAAAATATTTAATGTTTTTGAAATCTCTGAGGAGAAGAGACAGCCTGAACTCAAATAAAGGATTTAGTAGGAGTCTTTAATTCTGATGCATGAATGTTTTATGCGGACTGTGTGCACAGTATGCTAAGTGTTCTCTGCAGTTGAATAGTCTATAAAAATCAAGGTTCCTTAACTTGGTGTGGGACCAGCAGGAGACCTAAAGAAGGAATAAGAAAGTGAAGCACAAATCTACTTGCAAAGCCCAAATTAATGAATTTTTCTGTAGAAGCAAATCTGTTGCTGTTTCTGAAAGAGAAGAAAGCTGTTTGAAGTTCTTAAAGCAATACGATCTATGGAATGGATGGTAAATTCACAGGAGAATAACCTATTACATAAAAAACTGATGCAAATCTAGCAGCAGGTAAAAATGACTCTTCTTAGTTGACCGTCTACCTTTGAACTACAAAAGACTAAACCAGTATTTATACACTTCTCTGACCAGTCTTGTTACTGATTACAATTATGTTTACCAATTGTAGCACTTGTTATGTGTGGAGTATAACTCTCTTCTGGCTGATGCTGCACCTTAATTTACCCATTTGGTTTCTTTCTAGCTGATGTACGTTATCCTAAGCACGTATTGCAGATCTCCCATTTTAGGCATGTTTGCAGGAGGGAAGGAATTCCAGATGATCTTTCTTTCTTCGGCAGCTAACGAACATTTAACTCTCCATCCACCTGATGCTTACACAAGTGGAAAATTGCTTCCCCAAAGCAGTTAAATTGCTTTTTTTTGTTAGACGATTAGGGTCTTGCAGTTTGTTACTGATCTAACTCCCAGATGCTTTTAATAGTTTTCTGATTTTTTTTTTGTTTTGTTTTGTTTTGTTTTGTTTTTTTTTTTTTGAATAGCCAATGCAGTCACAAGTATTGTAAGAACAATTTTTGGGTGCCTGCTTAAAAAGAAATAATGTTTTAGAAATTGAGTTTAAAAACCAACAGACAGTATTTTTATCCAAAGCCCAACACAAACCCTTCAAATTGATATGTTTAGGTTTTGCATGAGCTGCCCTAATGAAATGTTTTATGAGATAATAGTAAACTTTTTTTTTATTTTATCTAGGTATTAGTAATAGGCTGTATTATAATACCGGAGGAGTTGGTGTAATTTAAGAATATGGCTAAAGAGGGATGAAGTGGGTGCAGTCGATACATTGCTGTAGAGGGGTCAGGCTGTGAGCTTGTATTAAAGAAATAAAAATTGTTTGATCTTACTGTTTATTAATCAGCTACTCAGTTTTTGTTCCTATAATTTTATAGTGTTCACTTGAGAATTGTATGCACTGTGTTGTAGCTGATACAAATCTGTTGTTCACAATCTTGTCCTTGTAAAATGAAAAAATACATACTTTGAAAAAGGTGTGGTTTCTATTTTCTTCCAGAAAGCATTTTTAGAGCTTTAGAACATACTACTAGTTTTTGATTTATAAAGCTCAAAAATACTTACGGCCTTTTATTCATAAAGCTTTAAGTGGCTTAGAACTTGTAAGACTACTGGATTACACGGCACCCTCTTGAGATATATCTGGGTAATTGAACTGTAGACTTGCACGAGTTGGTGGGAGGGAAATCTGGGAAGAACGTTATGGTTTAGCTTAGCCCAGAGGAGGGATGATGGAGGAGGTAGGAGAGTAGTGCTCCCTCCTGGAGGACTGACTTGGGGTTAGCAGGTGTCAGCTCTTGCACTCTTTGACTCATGTTAGTAGTCATGGCAAAAAAAGCCTTTGCCAGCCCACAATACATGCCTGTAAAATAGCTTGTACTGGGAAAGGGATGCGATAGAGGAATTTCCTCTGCATGGGTCAGTCTTGAAGTTTCCCTCTTCTGGTTGACCCTTAAGTTGGGGTTCCAGCTCTGGTCTGTGAGGAAAGCCATCCTCTGGGGAGGCTGTTGAAGGCTGCCAGCAGAACTAGAGGTATTAAGTGAGGATTCATACTCCTTTGTGCTTGCTGGGGGCTTGGCTGGGACTTTAACCTAATTAGGTTTGGGCACGAACAAGTGGGATATGGTGCCACAACTCCCAGTTCAGTGATGGGTCAGACAAATTGTGAAATCTGAAGAAAATTGAAGGTGTGGAGGGAGAGTGGAAACTTTATTTAAGATACTAGGATTCCTGTTATTGCTAGTACGTCATCAAGATTATTTCCTGCCCCTGACAGAAGGAAAACTGCAGGTCCTGCAGGTCACACTTGAAGCTGTGACTGTATTTTTACAGAATTGATGAACAATAACAGAACCAAGCACACTGGTCTTTAAAAAAAACTCCCTAGGGCACATTGTCTCAGAAAGACTTGTTTTCTAAAGGATTGTTTAGAACGCACAAGTCCAACAAACACAGAAGAATGCTTTTAAGTGTTTTAAGGTAGAACTGTGTTAGAATATCTTCATGAAATACCTTGAACAGTTCTGACCCCCGACCCCGAGCCAACTCTTGGTATTTGGGCTGGGCTTTCTGCCAATGTGAAAAATTTAGAGATCATAGAATCGTCAGGGTCAGAAGGGACCTTAAAGATCATCTAGTTCCAACCAATGGCAGGGACACCTACCACTAGAGCAGGTTGCTCAGAGCCCCGTCCAACCTGGTCTTAAAAACCTCCAAGGATGGGGCTTCCACCACATCTCCGGGCAACCTGTTCCAGTGTCTCACCACCCTCATGGTGAAGAAATTCTTCCTAATGTCTGACCTGAATTGACCCATCTCTAGTTTGAATCCATTCCCTCCAGTCCTATCACTGCCTGACAGCCTAAAAAGTCCCTCCCCAGCTTTCTTGTAGGCCCCCTTAAGATACTGGAAGGCCACAATAAGGTCTCCCTGGAGCCTTCTCTTCCCCAGACTGAACAATCCCAACTCTCTGTCTGTCCTCATAGGAGAGGTGCTCCAGCCCCCTGATCATCCTCATGGCCCTTCTCTGGACACGTTCCAGCACATCTATATCCTTCTTGTAATAGGGGCTCCAGAACTGGATGCAGTACTCGGGTGACGTCTCACAAGAGTGGAGTAGAGGGAGAGAATCACCTCCCTTGACTGTCTGCCCACACTTCCCTTGATGCAGCCCAGGATAGGATTTGCTTTCTGGGCTGCAGGAGCACACTGATGGCTTATGTTGAGTTTATGTTGAGATCAAGTACTTTTGTATTAGTCAGTAAACATTAAAAAGAGAATTGGTATTTGTTGTCCACCTATACTGATTGCCCCAGAGCTGCCATTGGTGGAAAGGGGGGGTACAGAGAGGGGCACAAAGTATATGTACAGTTTTGTAATCGATGTGGCACAGTTTGGCTTTGTCATGTATTTGGAAAATTAAGTGGAAACAAAGCAAAAGGTCTTCATACTGTGAACATGACTTTTGCCATATTCTTACTCCCACCAACCAGCAGCAAGGTTGCAGGGAAAAGCGTAGACTGATGGCACTATCAGAGAGAAACCAGAATCTCCAGAACTGGTCTGGGACCGTCTGTGGTTGATATATAAAAGAGGTTAAATGAGATAACAGACTGTTCAACTTAATGATTGTTTCTGTGCGTCTTGTATACTGTAGATTCTGTATAATGCAAAGCTGAGGTTGGTCACATCAGAGGAGTGGACTGCTCAGCAAAAGCTTTGTATACAACTGCTGCTGAACATATTGAGTCCTAGATGAAAAATAAAGTAAACCCAGTATTGATTTAAGGGACAAAACAGGAGCCCCTGATGGCTGGTGTAAAAGGTTGTTTGAGTTACCTGGATTCATTGGAAATTTGAAAGGAAAGTTGCTGATATTGCTTGGTCAAGAAGTCAGCGATCTGTTTTATTTGCTGGTATTTTTGAAGAGGGTATTTTGGTAATGGATAAAAGCTTTAGATGAGAATTTAGTTGCCAAGTGTCCTATTCCCAGCCCTTATTTCTCTACGGTGCTGCTGCTATTTGGAGACAGAGTACTGGATTGTGTTGGGTCATTGGTATGACCCAGCAGATAGTTCTGTACTTAGATAATGTGAATGGGATGAAGTCTAGTCCATCTGGGGAGCCCTCTAAGGACAGTCCCCATGCTGCTTGCCTTCAGTCATGGAGCAGAAACTGAAGAAAAATCTGGAAAACAAAAGAAGAAAACCCTACCGCCCAAACCCCCTACATTTTAAGTGTTTGTTAGAAAAAAAATAACTCTGTGGCTTGTTACCATGTGGTTGACTACATTTTTGTGTGTGCGTGTGCAGATTTTTAGGGTTACACCCACTGAAATGCTGTCACCTGTGGACTACTGCTACGAACAGCAGCAAATTTACATCTTTTGGTCAGAAGAGAGACTTAATTTCCCTCAGGATGATCAACATCAGGATGATGTTGCTCCTGGTTTTCTTTCATGAAATATGATGCACATTAAGTCTGTAACTTAAATTCTGTTTAAAACCATCACAGTGATAAACAGTGGATGTGGTAAAACTGGGGAGTGGGTTTACTAAATTATGTACCTCTTTGTGTCTGAAGTAGTTCAAAATGATGTACAGGAAATGTCTTTTGAATACTACATGAATAAATTTGCAAAAGGGCTAAGTAAGGCAGTTACGAGAAACAGAGGATGATTTTACAAGGATTACTGTCTTGTTCACAGTGTCTGGTTTGGTATTAGTCCCACCGGATGCTTCTAGATGCTTCTGGGTGCTGATATTATCCTTATTATGGTTAATCAATATGAAATTTATACTGTAAGTAGACTTCATTAGATTTAAAATTCCAGTCTTGATGTTATAAAGAAACCATCTGTCTCCTCAAGGAGAAGATATGAAGAGGAATTACTGTGAAATTTTGTGCATAGGATCAGATTGTAAAAAGCTGCGATATGAGATAAGTAGCAGGAATGCTACAGATTGAGGACTGGGGAAGGTGGCACTATAGGGACTATGGACACTGGCCAAAAAAAAAAGGCGGGAAAACCAAACCAACAGACTGCTGACTTGATGGCTTAGGCACTCCCTAAATGATTTGATTTGTGTTCTCCTTCATCCCATGCTATCAAGAGAATGTCCAGTAGAAGTCTCAGTATTGGCTGTGTTATTTTTCAATTTCCTGTTTTCTAAATTCTGTTGAATATAGTATAGAAAGTAGATAAATTCTTTCAACATTATGATGTACATTATGTAAAAAAATGGTGTATGGAGCAAGGCAGAAGCAGATCCAAAGCAGTTCTGTCTTGAATATAGCTAAAGTATGGTGAAATTCCAGATAGAAATCACAACTGAAACTGCTGAATTTGCTTTGAAAGTAAATGTATCCACTGAGAATATTGTGGTACCTGCGATATAATCAGGTTTTTCCTCTCTGGTTCACAGTGCTCTATCTAGATTAAGAATAGCACTTCAAAAAACACTGCATCGTTATAATGAACACTTCTTGATTTCTCCTCTGAAAAGCCTGGGTTTTGTCATCATTATTAACTTAATGCCAATTATGATTGTAATTATGGCTGCAGTCCCTGAGTACTTCATCCTCGCTGAAGGCCTTTATTAAAACATTGCTGTTGCTTCGACAACGTGTACAAATTGTGCTCAGGATTACACAGACGTGAGAGCATAAAAGGAATTTAGAAACCTTTAATCAGAGTACTTTTTAAAGTTATATAAAATAATTTCCTATTTTGTTCTTACCTGTGACTAGCTCACTGTACTGTGAAATGAGGAGTAAAAATTAACTTCCCAGGCTTAATATTTGGAAATGCAGTTATACTACCTTGAGAATGAACTTCATGGTACCATAATGAGGGTGATGGAGCACTGGAACAGGCTGTCCAGGGAGATTGACGAGTCTCCTTCTCTGGAGACTTTCAAAACCTTCCTGGACGCGATCCTGGGCAACTTGCTTTGGGTGACTGCTTTAGCAGGAGAGTTGGACTAGATGATCTACAGAGGCCCCTTCCAACCCCTACCATTCTGTGATTACAAGGATCAGTAAAGAGCTGTTGGTTGATGGAAGGAGCATACTGTTATTAATAAAACTATGATATTTCAAAGATCATCACTACAGCTACAAATGTGATTCTAAAAGCTGTTTGTTCAGAACTTTTTAAACATTTTCTGATAGCAATTATCAAATAGTTGCAAGTAAAAGACCTCTTTCTGAGGTGTACTTCCCTTCTAGTCAGTACAATTCCAGACGGGTAAGAGGCTTCTGGGTGGCTTTAAAAGAGAGGGCACTTAAGTGATTTTGGGATCTAGTTTTCCTGTTAAAATCTGTTCAGAATTGAAGACTGTTGTTTGTATGTGATGGTGATTTGTAGGCTGCAGAGCGAAAGTCACTTAGTACAGCACGGACCGTGAAAACTTAAATAAATTGAGAAGATGAATGTGTAAGAGATTATTCAAAGAACAAAATGTTACTGTCTCTTCTGGAGTGAGGTTTCTGTTCAGGTAGGGCAATGGGCTTCCCCGACAGCTTCAGGATATGGCCTTCCAATCTGTCCTTTGCTGTGTAACTTCTATAAACATACTGCTGCTACTGATGTTTATTATGCTTGTGACATAGCTAATAAGAAAAAGGAAAGCACAAGGCTGAAGAATATGCAGCCAATTAACCTTTAGATGGAGCTGTTTCTCCTTGGATGATGTGAAGCTTGCAAATACTTAGTGTACCTAATCAGTGAAGTAAGAATGGACTGAGTTGTGCTGTAGTTCAGTAATAGATTTACTTTTGGAAGAAAACCAAGAAGCATATTTATCACTTCCAAAGAAAGTGAAGTATATGCTGCTCATACTTGTTCAGGTATCTTTTAAAAGAACTACATGTTGATAAAGAAAAGATGTGTAATAATATTTTCAAAAATATGCAAGTATATTCTGTATGACCAAAGTTGGGGACAGTTTTGTGATATGGAAAAAAAAAAAATGTGAACACTGCACGTAAGATGATGTTACACATTGAGCTGAGCTTCTGAACATTTCAATATTTCTCTTGGAGATGAGAAAAAAGTTGTTTGTTCTCTGTGAGTGACAGTGCATTTATGGGAGCAATCTTTGAAAGGATAAGGGTTGGTTGGTTGTTTCCTTTCGTGATTAACACAGACTTCTTTTATTAACAAGGCCGTCATGGTTTATCAGCATGAACTCTGGCATACGCAGGGCAATTCTCTTAGTTGGTCCTTGGGAGTTGTTCTGATGTATCTCTGAAAAGTGCCAACTGAGAATGATACCTTCTCAGACACGAGTAGTTCTGGGTCTTGAGCAGGATAAACCTGTTGAAGTGGTTTAGCCCCCAACAGCACATCAGCTCCTCCAGAGCATACAGTTAATCTCGCCTGCAGGTGGGTTTTTTTTTTCTCTGTCAAGAAATTTGGGGTTGGCTCTGGGCTATATTAATCATTCTGGCAGCAGAAGCAGCCTGCTTCTGCCTTTCCTGTACCACTATGTTATGAGACAGGGTGTGCCCATGATTGGATGAGAGAGTAGAATCATTCCAGAGGGAATAAGTGTCTGGAGCTTACCTGGTGGTAAATGAAAAATATATTTAGCCCAAGGACATCTCCCTTTTTTTCTCATACAGCTTGAATTGTTAAGAACAGAATTCATCTGCTGGATACATTGGTCCAGGTAGGCCGATACCTGATCTCCAACAGTGGTGTTTTAGACTTAAGCATTTAGGGCGATAGTGTGATCCTGGTCACTTTTGGTTCTCTGTTCTCCTTGCAGTCCTCCTGCATCCACATCTGTTATGTTAGGGATGTTAGATACATCTCTATGTATTCTCTTTACTGTGTGTTCTGGTACTGCAGGATTATGCAAGTAACAGTTCTGTCAGGCTTGAGACCAGTAGTCCTTTATGAGGACTACAGGGAAGTTATCGTGCCTCTGCAAAAAGAAACAAACTGAACCTCATAAAACAACCAAGCAAACAAAAAACCCTCTTAACTCAAACGTTCTATGGGAAATGCTCTAATATGCGGTCCAGTTGTTTTCATTTTTCATCATCTTTGAGATAGTGTTAGTCGTAAGTGAAGATAGGACAACCTCAAAGGAAACTAGCAGTTTTGGGGCTGGGGACAGACACTGTGGAATGCAGTACAAACATTTTTAATTTTTTTTTTTTAATTATTTGCTTACTAAGTATTTAATCATTAAACAATTTTAAATGTAAATTCTATTCCTTAAACTTTAATGGAGTTTTAAAATTACTTGTTTTCAGGTCACCGATGTTTTTTCAGCCTTGCTAAAGACTGTTTCTGGGAGCAGCATGCAGTGCATTAATAAGTGACTGTGACACATTCTTGCAGAGAATTTTCCTGCTTGCGGCTGATGGCTGCACCAACTCACTCTGGACAGTGTAGGTAAAATAGGGTCCATTCTTTTTCCCTTAGGATACAGCATAAAATACATAACATAGGTAAAACCACTTTATTTCACTTTATCCAGGTATGCAATGCTTTGACATGGCAAGCTTGTTGGTTAGGCTCATAACTAACAGTTATTTAAGCTATACATAAATAAAAGCCCTGCTCAACTAACCAAACCACAACAGTAAGTAACAAAACACCCCAAGCCTGCAGTTAAAAAGGTCTACGGAAGCTAGAAGTGATGAAAGTAAGGGGATGGTGCTTGAAGTGGACTTCCTGACAAAACAGCAGCTAGGCCTGTGGTGCTGGTGCACCTCATTTAGAACCCTTTCTATGGAATTCGCGTGTAAGGCAGTTTCCTTTGAGCTGCTGTCAACAGAGGATGGCTTTTAGAGACTGCTCTTCCAGATTCCCACAACACCCTTCTAGATTTTCTTTCTTCACAGAAGACATTAATTCTTACAGGTGGTTATCCACTACAACATGTTTTTCATAGTCTAGATGGATTCACAGGTTCATCTGAAATACAGTCTTCCCTGTCCAGGAGAGCACTGGGGCTTACACTAAAGAGTGTTCACTTTCTTTAGGTACACAGACACAGCTTTGATTAACTGAAGGCAATGCCTTGTGCAGCATGAGTTAAAATGTTCAACCTCCTTTCTGTTAACTGAGTCTTAGATTTTCGTCCATCTATTTTTATTGCATATTAAGTAGACTAAATGCCTCTAGCTCAATACTGGCTTTTCATTGAGACAACTCAAGGGAAAGTTAACTGATACCCAGCTGCTTTCTACTAAGCATGTTATGGAATGACTCAGCAGCATGCAGAAGAAAGAAAATCAGATGTTGTTAAAAACTTCTGGTTTACAGCTTTTGTAGAGTGACTCTGCTGGATTGCTTTCCTGTGGTTCTGTAGTGCAAGAGACACTGAATGTGTTTTATTTGCAAGAGACACTGAATGTGTTTATTAGCCATTGTAAGCTTATTTGGGAACTTTCTTTGTGGGCAAACAGCATGGTTGGGTATGTTGTCTTGCTCTGCCAGTGATACCAACTCAAGTTTGAAGTGAGCAGTGTTTGTAAGTAGATCAGAGCTAAAGACCAGCCAGATGGTGCTGTAGCAGCTTGTAGAGCAGAAGGTGCGTTAAGGGCTGTGTTTTAAGAAAGCATGTTGCATTAGTACCACAACTCCCCCGGTCCTGCAGGGGAGGAGCAGAACAGTTGAAGGCAGTACCACGTTGCAGAGTTTGAATGAGCTAAAGGATCATCGGCTGGTTATTCAGGCTTTCAAGAGAGTGGCCTCACGGGCTTCCTCAAAAAATGGTGTGAATTCTGTAAGGGAGGAATCCAGAAATTGTATTTTCACTAATTTTGCTCGGGTTAATAAACACCAGTCTTCCTTTTCTGATGTAAGTTTTTATAGGGGACAGTCACAGTTCCAGGAGTTACAAGCTGTTGACTGACTGTAGACCTGGAAACAGGAAGCGTTCTGTTTCACAGTAAGATACATGAAGTGTAAGAAGAATTGTAGCATTGTTATCAAGTTGGTTTGAATCTCTCAGAAACTCTCTTTGGTATTATCTTAAGAGCACCTGAATGCTAAATAACAGCTTTTAATGATTAGATAATGAAAAGCATATTTGTAGTACTGTTCTTCGTATATTATTGGCTCTGCAGTGGTTGAAAAGGGTGGTCTGTGGTACTCACAGGGGCAGACAGAATCCAGAAAAGAGTAATAGAAAATATGTGGTAAAGAACAGAAGTTTTGGGCAAATTAGTCATCAGATGATTCATTTATTATTACCGGTGTAATAAATGTGATTCTTGAATAGAAATTAAAAATCTTAAACTGTCTTGACTGTTAATACCAAACTCAAGAGAGGCAAGAATCTTGTCCAAAGGCAACAGTGCAGAGGAGTTTTGTCAAATTAATCTAAAACTTCTCAATGCCCTTTGGGAACGTATGCATGGGAGTTATTTCTAGCGACTCTAAATAGCCTGAACTAAAGGACGCTGACATAAATACTGTTTTCTGCTTAACTGCCAACGCAGCCTATCAATACGTATCCTTGCCTGAATGTTACCTAGTCTTTCCTTGTTTAGCACCTGCTCCTCTTGACTTTCTGAAGACCTCCCACTACCTCATTCAAATATTCTCTCTGGCTTCTGGTAAGATCCCTGCAGGTTGTGATAAAGCTTTATTAGTTTCGTTAGACTTTCATTACAGAATAATCACGCTAACAAATCCTCTCGTTATTGCTCTATAAATCTTGCATCATAGCTGCTTTGTTTCTTAGCAGTGAGTAGCTGAGTGTTCCGCAAGTGCAAGAGGTAAGTAAATCTTTGCTGGGCAAAGGCCTGTCAGGCTTCTGTTTATTTCCAGACAATCCAGAAACTCTTCATCAAGCCTTTACTCAGACTTATCTTCCATGAATGAAGGAATTGAGTGGCTGTTCCACCTGTTGTCTAGCAGAATCCTAGAAGGTACCCAGTAACTGTTTAGAACAGGATGTAATGGGAAGAAGTGCTGCCCTATAAAGCCCAGGCTGTGAGCGACAGGCAGAACTGTACTTCTGCATTTGTCTTCCTATGTGCTGTGAAGAGACTATCCATGAACTTCTCTAATGGGTTATCTTACATAGCTATTTCAGATTCTATTTTCATACACAGGGTTGCAATTAAAGAAATTGCTGAGTGACAGGATGACTTCTAACCTTCTAAAATGATTTGTCTTTTGATATGATAGCAATTTAAAACCATTTTAGAGGTGCAGTCCTTTGGCAAAAAAACAGAGAATCAAGCTCGGAATTGGGATGCAAAGGCAATCTAAATTTCAGTTAGAAGTACTCAACACCTCTTTTGTGTTGTGTGTTTATTTTGTTGGGTGGTGGTATGTTTTTTGTTGGTTTTTTTTTTTTAAATACATGCACAATTTTGGCAAAGAACTTTTTTACATACCGTTGATTTGTGATGCGTAAACTTGGCATATAACATTAACTACTGTAAAATTAATTCCATTTTGTACTGTGCTTACACATCCTTATCCTCTAATCAGCATTCCTGCAGATCTCCTCTAATGTTGGATCATTTCTAGAAGGCCTTTTCTATTCTTCTATATTTATGATTCTAAAGATGCTTCCCTGCTAATTTATTATATTGATTGTCAAATATGAGTTTGGGTTTTATTTCTATGCTTGTGCTCAAATTCGGATTGCTTACTGCTGAAACAGTGACTGGACAGCAAGTTACATTGTGGTACATAAATAAAGGCTCTGCAGATTGAAGATTATTTGTCCGAAGTAATTCAGAGAGAGGACTGAGCTGCTCAGGAATGCTGGAATACAGACTCCTGTTCTCCTGCTCAGACATGCTGCCAGGTCACGCTGCTTTAATCTCACAAGCAGAAATGCTTTTGTGGTGGTGTGTTTGTTGTGTGGGTGTTTTTAATGTTTGTTTGTTTTAAACAAACAAAAACAGCCCATAAGACAACAGACCCAAAACCCTAAACATACAAAACATACATTTGAGTGTATGTCCATATTCCTAAGTAGTTAATACAGATTTGCCTATGATATTTAAGGAGCTGTGAATGGAGTTCTGCTCTTCATGCTCAAGGTTGTAGTATGAAGGTGAATTCCTTTCTTGGGGAGGGGTGAAAGGTGAGATGTTTGGTTTATTTTTTTTAAACTTATATTTATGGACTGTCACCACAGTTGTTCATAGTTGGTTTTTTGTATTCCATTTTACTGATTGTGTTGCAGAAATTACGTGTTTATGTTGCTGTGTGCCTGGCATTGCCTTCCTGGTATTCTGAAGCAGCTCATACTGTAGTCTCTGCCACTTCAATTTGCCTTTTTGCTTTTTGCAATCAAAGAACACTACTTACTGAATTTTAATACTGCTGTGCTTGGACCTGTTTCCAAAAGGATGTGTTTCTATTTGTTGAAAAAGGATTGATTGGCTGTTGCCTTAAGAGATTTCATTATTAAGGTTTCTGGTATGTTTTTCATTAGCAAAGCATTTTAGTTGAAAGTCATTCAAACCTGCTGGATATACAGTCCAGGGCTGTCCTTCATCAGATAACCTGATGCATTCAGACAAACGTTCTGTCCCTTACTTCACTTTTTCTGTTCAGGGGTTGAATGGCTGAGGTCTTTTCATTAATGCTGGCTGGGATACTGCAAGTTTTCTGGGCCTTCTCTTCAGATCATACAGTTGAAAGAAGTTTTGCTCTACTAATTTTTCAGGAATTGCACTTGATTTCTCTTAACTGTCTTTCCTAGAGTGGTGTACTTATGTGTTTGTAAATCCTTCTTGTATGTATACAATCATAGTTTAATCCTCCTGTGATTCACATGCTAACCTACCCAAATATTTCTTCTATGAGAAATAAAAGCTTTGGCTGTTCAGTTTTTGATAATGCTTCTGACGTCCTGGATTGCTTTAAAAGCCACGTGCATTGCTTCATGATGACACCTAGATCTTAAACCTGGGGAGTAAGGTGGAGGTGTAATTTCATATTCTCAACAGACTTTTGCTCTGAATCTTTAGTAGGGAACTAATTTACATCAAAAATTAAATAAAAATAAGAAAAA
The DNA here is from genome assembly GCA_024605025.1 of Megaceryle maxima. Taxonomy (NCBI): domain Eukaryota; kingdom Metazoa; phylum Chordata; class Aves; order Coraciiformes; family Cerylidae; genus Megaceryle; species Megaceryle maxima. The sequence continues at coordinate 21,117 of JANHGN010018295.1, forward strand.
TTTATAGAACAGCCTAAGGTAATTACTTTTTTAATGATGTGAATGGATAGATGTCTTCAGTTCTAGTTTTAGTGTTTGGTTTTATTTATATTTACATATCTTCAATCCACCTGCCTTTTCCAGTCTAATTAAAAAATTTTAGTAGCATAAATACTGAGTTTGAAAGCTAGGAAATAAATCTACTGTGCTATATTACTTTGGAATTTGATTATATCATTTTCTGCTTCCTTGAAGAAAAAAGATGAAGTAGTAAGGAGGGAGGGAAGAACTTTTTAGCTTGCACAGAGGCCTCTAAAGGGCTCAGGGGAGTACTTCTGAAGTGTACCCCTCAGTGTTTGGCTGTTTTGGTTATGTAAAACTGCTAAGGGAGGGGTATGAAAGAGCTCCCAGAACTGAGCTACTGGCTGTTTTGTAGTAAATAGATAAATCCTACTGACTTTTCTAACAGCAGGAAGTTAAAGAACCAGGTGTTTCCAGGCATGGAGGGGAGCCTGCAATTCTTCCCATTTTGCTGTGATGGCTTCAGTCTAAAATCTGTGTTGCACATTCAGACACATTTGCAATTCCACATACCCTTCTATGTATATCCAGTAAATTCAGGATTTATGGCTTAATTTTCTGCAGGGTGCAGCAAGAGAAGGTAAAATACTTTTGAGAAAAGAAATGAAGATAAAATAGGGAGATTTGAGCCCGGAGAGAATCGTCTCTTCCTTTCAGGCATGTAGTTTAGTTTTTTAGAAAGTTAAAGCTCATCCTAAAATGTGTAATTTGTTAGTGATTCCATTGTTCCTTATTGCTCAATACCTCTGAAAATCTGGATATAAAAGAAATCTGAAAAAGAAATTAAATACCTGATTGTTAGAACTGGTATCTCACTGACCAGTCAGTTATATTAACCAACCATTTTCTCTAATGAATATCAGTGGCTGTAAAACAGACGAATTTCTCTACTTCCCAGCAATTAATATAATTTCTATGTACCAAAAACACCTTGTTGATGGGCATTGATCATCAGCAAAAATAAGCATTTGTGTCATCGGCTTTTGAACAGGAACTGTGCAAGTGCTTTTAAAGTCTGAGCTACTTTTGAGGTCAATTGCTAACTTCACCACTAGTATGGTAAAAGAAATAGGTTTTTGATTTGCTTTGTGCTCTGTGTTGGGCTTTTATGTGTTCTGGTTTGGTTTCTAAAGCTTCAGAATCTATAGCTGGCTTCTAGATTTGTAAGAGCATTTCAATATCTCATGAAACCCAGTTTTAAATCTGCATAGTTAAAATGGCTTCCTTTACACTTCTCTTTGTTTTAACATCATGTAAGAAAGTTTCCATTTTCTGAACTTAGGGAAGGTTATCCAGTTTCTTATGTAATGAATAGACAACTGTTCTGTAACAGCTTAAAATAATACTGGTAGAAAATAATCAAGATAGAACACGAAAAAGGAGCGTGTTATTTTAGCAGATGGGCAAAAAGTAGAAGTTGTAAATAGTCTTAATACATTTTTTTCTCTATGTATGTAGATGATGAGTTCTTGTCCTTTTTGAACCACATTATTGAAGGACTTAAAATTCTCTTAAATCCTTCTAGATAAGTGACTTGTTTTTCTATTATGGACTTTGTACTCTCCATACACTTTAAAACTATTAGGGGTCCACTATTCCATCTTTTGTATATTGAAATACCTTAAATTTATCATTATCTAATTCTGAAAGATTGAGTTATCTCAAGATAAACATCCATACATCCAAAAGACTTAGACAAAAATATCTTGAAATACCATTATATAAAAGGTTTCTTCATATTCTATTACCCTGTATATTCTCAGGCTCTTTCACAACCCCTGGTCTTGTTTATATTTGTAAATCTTATTATTCACTTCACCTTTCCCTGTGCTTCTGGATATTCCTTCTCTTTTTTTATTTTACTTTTTTTTGAACTGTATATTAAAGCTCTCTCCCTGCTGCTTTAGGAGGCCAGAGTGTCTTAAAATGTGGCATTGCCTTTTCTGACAGAGAAAGAATATTCATACAGGGAGAAGGGATGGCAGTAACTCATCAGTGGGTGTGTTGCCCTTTAGCATTACAAACTGCTTTGAGAACGTTTTGGCACTGGTTAAGTGACAGCTTCAGGGGTTTGGAGGCTCTGTGTAAGAACTGGAATTGCGCTGGACTTGCTGCTTGAAGCAACAGTTGAAGGCCTTCTTGCTGTGCTTGCTGCAGCCTCAGCATCAGCACTCTTGAAGCTGCTGGACTCCTTTGTTGTACATGAGCGCCCCAGATCTGCTTGCCAGCCCTCTGCCTGAATGCTCCTGAGGGGCTGGGATACCAGTAGGTTGCCAGTGTGTGAACCTGTGCCAACTGTTGCAAGTGGATAGGCCTAAAGTTACAAATGTTTTCGAACGTTTCAAAAGGATTTAAGAAGCAGTCTGGCACAATAATGAAATGTACCCACCTTCTTGTGGCAGTGGAGGCCTCAACGTTCTATAATATGCCAGAACTTCATTGTTCTTTGATTTACAATAGATCTCAGCTTCCATTTACATGCATATATATGTATATGTATTTGCACACACATTTATATAGAATCTATGTAATCTCCCCTCCACATATATTTATTCTGTTAGATTAAAGTTTATCTTTGGTTATATACTCCATACCAGAGAGTAGCACAGACCTATTTTACTGCTTTCTCCTTTGAGTATATAATAAACATTTTCCACAACTATAAAGTGAGAAAATGTGTTTTGAACGTACACCTAGAGCCTTAAGAAAATTAAAACCAATGTCAAAGTATTTTCTATTGATGACAGAAGATACACAGTATTGGCGACTACTAAAAACTCTATACAAGTGACACCTGCAAGTGTCGATTTCCAAAGATGTTTCCATGGCCTGTGGCAGCAAGAAGGTAGCTCAAGTACAATGACAAGATACTGTGTTTTCAAACAGAAACTTCTTCAGTCATTTTTTTCCCCACCTTTCTCATGGAAGGAGCAGAACTACACTAAATACATCACAGGTGTCCTCATGAGTGTCTGTGTAGAGTGAACCATTGTACAGAGATACTCAGGGTGGTGAAGATAAGGAGCTGAGGGAACTGGATCTGCTAATGCAATTCTGTGGCAGTACAAGCCAGATGGAAAAATGCTGCTAAGCCAGTTGGAAGGAGGATCTCTTGTCAGGCCTTCCAGTTTCTCTGCAGGAAAAAGTCAGCTTTGTTTCTGGTTAGGGATATATATCCCCGTCCTTCTGACACAGCTTTGATATGATACTCAGTACATTCTGATTTCTAGACCTGGGCTATTGACTGCAATTCAAAATAATATCCCACTGAGGAGTATTGATCACAGATGCATTGCAGTGCCTTGGTACTGCAGTTCATCTCCAGAGAGTCCAGATGAGCTACCTGTCTGTGTGACAGTGCTCTCACATCCCTTAGTAGTTGGTTAGAACAGAAAAGAAACCTCTGTAACCACAAAAACTTGTAGTTTTTATTTAGTTGTTACACTTGTTATGGTTTGAGGTAACTTTAAAGGAAAGCTGAAGATCACTGAAGGGAGGTAACTGCATCAGCTGAGGCAGGCTTTTAGATGCTGACATTAGTATGCCTTTTATATTAAGTACTAACATCAGTTAACCTTTCTTCATCGTTTATTGTTCCCTGGAAGAATTATCTTTTAGCATGTTACTTTGCTGCACATTGAGCAGCTATTCCTTCATGTTTCACCATTTGTAGCTGTAGTGATCCATCTTACTCTAAGAGAATACCCTGGTAGAAAGCTAAACAATTTTTGCTGTCTGTCAGTGTTAATAATGTGTTCTATTTTGTCCTAAGAATAAATCTTATTTCACTGAGTTTTGTGAAAAGCTAAGTATAGCACAGGAGGTGGAGAATGTGGGGGTAGGTGATGACACAGTGCTTTTCTCTGGTAAAATTATTTCTGTGGAAAATGATGTACCTATTTTAGTGAATTTCTGGAATTTTTAAATTATTTGACATTCTTGAACTTTCTAAAACTTTCTTGCTTTTGTGAGGGGATACATGCATAGTGTGAGAAATGTAATTTTGCACAGAAAACAAGATCACAATGGAAGTGTTAAGTGTTCCTTTTTGTAGACAGTTTTGTTTATTTTGGGGTGTGTGTTTCTTTGACCAGCAGTAATTTTTAAATTCCATTGATAAAATTTTAGGAAAAAAATTGTTAGTTCTTCAGATCTAGTTAGTCTTTATTCTAGTTCCAGACTGAAGAGTGACTTAGTCCACCAGAAATGAACACTTTATTAAAGTTTTAATTGTTCTTAAATTCTTATTTATATTGAAATTCAGTAGAGAAAACATTTTTCCAACAATAGGCAGAATTATTTATTGTCTTTGGATACATTGCCTCACAATTCTCGCTGTGTTTCCTGAATAATGTTTCATGGTTCCCTTACAGGAGACCTATGCATAAGGCTTAAGGTGGTTTGCTAACTGCTTGAAAAGTTTGCTCATTATGTTTTAGTGATGATTTTCTTTTAAATAAAATAAACCAATTAGTGATGCTGTTCAGAGAAGAAAGTTAGGATGTTTAAAAGGAGAGGGATCCCTGTCTTCCCATTTTACTTGCTAAGTTATTTGCCTTGCTCTCTTTAGGGGGATTCTGTCCTCCTTGCCCCCCCAAGTTTTCAAATTTTTCTTTTTTTTTTTTTTTTTTTTTTTCTTTTTCTTTACTTTCTCCTTTTCTTTAAGAACATTAAGAACCCAGGCATTTCTCTGAACGGCTGCCAAATGTGCTAAATTACTCTGGTGCTCACAACAGAAGATATTGTGGCAGCTTTTGGAGAATCAGCTGGAGAAGAGTCTGTCACTGCAATTTTTTCCTGTGGGATGCCAGGATGATGGAGTGTTCCGTGTTACCACATAGAGCTCTAAGCAGTTTGTAGTCTAATAATTACAGTGCAGAATACTGAACTCAGAAAGACATGTCATTTTACAAAGTCGAATTAAAGCATGTACAGCAGGATTTCATTGCATCCTCTATATTTTGAATTTATATGAAAAGAGATTTATAGAATAATTTGTCTATCAGTTTTCACATACAGCCATGTGAAAACCAGTAATGTTTTGGGGTGTGGTGTTGTGGTTGGGTTTTGTTTGGTTGGTTTGGTTTTTAAACTGGCAGAGCAGACTAAAAGTACCTGAAGAAATAAATGGTCCTGGATTTGAGCAAACATTTCCACATAATGCATCAGAAATTGCTTACTTTATTGTTTCTTTCTGGACTTTATTTAGTCCCATATTTGTTCTGTTTCAGTCCTTGTAACAGACCATTAATAGCACCTTCTCAAAGTGGAGAATCACTTATCTGACAACATTTAAGGCATGCCTGTGCTTGCAGGTGTCAGCAAGTTGTGTGGCTACAGACAAGCTTTTTTTTTTCCCCCCTTTTTTTTTCTTCTGATATCTCAGACTTCATGTGTGTCACTATACCTTGGAGAAAAGAACCTTCTGGAAATGAATATTTATGTTGATTTAATGGACTGCTTATGTTTTGTTAGAGGTGGAAAGTACTCTTGTGACTTGGTTGTTCTAGCTTCTGCCATTGCCCGTTCTGGGTGGAGGCTCTGGCAATGTGTTGCTTTCCATTGTTCCATATATTGCCAAATGAATGGCAGCTGATACGTGGTGGCTGATAAACATGTTAGTGGTGGACTTCACTGGAAGATAAATGGTATTGGCTCTAGTGCAGGTTAAAAGCAGTGATACAAGAATCTTGCCAAGTGTTTTCACTTTTTATTTTGCTAAACTATTCTTGTAGGAATTTTTTTTTCTTTTTCATTTAGTAGTGCACCAATATAGAGAGTGAGTGCACAACAGGAACCTGCATCAGTGTGATTTACACTGCTGTTCAGCAGTTGCATGTCCATTGAAGAGACTGATGCAGCCTTCTACCTTTCTCGCCATGTGCCAGCACAACTACATACGGCCTCATGGTGAATTTAATCAAATTACCTTGTTATTACTGCTCTTAAACTTGGATCACTTGCTGTTTCAATTCACCATTGCCTGAGTGTGTGTGCTGACACAAGAATGTGGCTCTGGCTTACAAGTGAGCAAATGAGTGATGGAATTGCTTCTTTTAGCAGCAGATTGATTAAAATGGTTGTTGATGCTCTACTGTTTTTAAACTGTGTCAAAGATCAAATGCTTTTTCTGTGGCTAAAAACAGTGTTTTGGAAGCAACGTAAAGGAACTAATGGTGCTGCTTCTAAGCACAGCTCTAGTTGCATGTCTTCCACATTTTAACAGCTGTGCATGGAAATTGATAGGTATTTTAAGTTTGCAAGACTGCTATTTCTGCTTTGAATTTTGGCTTGTAATCTTACTTGAAGAATGGCATCTCTGCATTGAAAAATCCAAAAGGAACTTTTCTTACCACAGCTCATGCCTCTTTCTGATGCCAGTAATTAGATGTATGGTTGTATCTTTTATCTAGTCAGACAGCTTTGTCTAAAGGATATCTGTGTTCCAGGTTTCTTTACTTCTGAAAGATACACATCTCACAAGACATTCCTGCCTCTTATGGTAATTCAAGTGCTGGGGTGTGGTGTGGTTTGGGGTGTGTGGGTGTGTTGTGTGTTTTTTTTTTTTTTGTGGTTTTTTTTTTTGTTTTTGTTTTTTTTTTGTGGGGTGGTGAGAGGAGTCAAAAAAAGGCAGACCAGAGGAACAGCAAACAGTTAAGAGATCAAACTTACGAGGAAAATTATGCTTGGGTTCATTTGAAGACAGGTGTTTTTCTCAACCACATGGCAGGAATTATATCTCGAAACCTTTAGTTGCTATTGCTTCAGTTATATAGGAGAAAGTGTTCTTAAAAGCTTCAGGATAGCTTAGTTGCTTAGCTTCAGACTTCTTTTACATCCCTATATATCCTGCCTTTCATGTTAAAATATATAGGACACGCTCTTGGGTCCCGTATTTCCATTAGCAAAAGTATTTTGTGTGCAGTGTAAGAAATGAATAATGGCTAAAACATTTTTCCATTTTTATCTTGCATCAGAGCTCAGATTCTACATAGCCTTCTCTTTTGCCTTTTTGATCAAAACTAGTGTCCTATATTTGTCTGTTTGAGGACAGAAAACACATGCTGCTTTTTTTTTGGGGGAGGGGGGTGTATGTGTTCAGTTTGAGTTGTGTCCATTGCTAGTTCTGCTGTCTGTTTTTCCCTAAAAAAGAAGATTGTTCCCTAGAACAGATTCCATGTACAATAGTCTTAAATTGTCACTCAAGCTCTTAATTTCCTAAATTAAATAATATGTGCAAAATACAGGCAATATGAACAGTAGTTGGTCATAAAGTGGCAGGAGTTGTGTATATCTTGAATACAGAGCAGTCTGTAAACATTTCTCTGATAGATCACAGTGCTTTTACTGAGTGATAGTTCCACTTTCTCCTTGCTTTATAGGCATCTCTGTTCAAGTATTTTGACAAATTGTGATATGATTGGTCTAATTACTTGGAGATTATTTTGATACATATGTGTGAGATGTATTTGATTCAGATTTTATTAGTCTGTGACTCACAAGGTTACAGCTTCTGAATAACAAAACAGTTTCTCAAAGAGAAGAAAAAGAACCAAGTTCTTTGAAAATCAATGTTTTGAGTTCTCTTGAGGTTTATGCTTTGAAGACTGCATTTAATTTACTACTTGTCTAGTGGTTAAGTTTCAATCTGGGTCTTCTGAGTTAAGTGAACTTAGACTTCTGACTCAGCAATCACCTGCTCACATGGAGGCAGAGGCTATTGGTAGTTTAATGAGATTTTTCTGTGTGGTTTTTTTTTTTTTTACTATGTTCCTTTTTCCCCATTTCTTTCAGGCTAAGAAAAATGCATTTGCTGTTAAAGCCCTCAGCATCTTCAGAAATGTGTCAAGGTGACCTTTTCATGCATGGTTGAGAGTAGACAACATACAATATACAGTTTCAAGTCTAGGACGCTGTACTGTGTCTAAAGACAGATAGGCACAATCTGTTGCAAAGATAATGGGGAGGAGTTTTAAGCCATGTTTTAAAAATAGCTGTAGGTTTGGTTCAACTGCAGCCTGATGAGGTCCCCTAAGATGAGTTAAGAACGGGAAGATCAAGGCAGCAGTCTTTTGCCTATCTTAAAAATGGAACTTTCTGATTTGAAGCTGTTCCCAGGATGGTAACCCTCTGTTAATAGGTACTGAATTTGCTTGTCTGAATTATTTCAGAAGTACATACCAAAAATATCCAAACCCAAACAGTTTCTGTATTCATCTCCCTCTGCCTGAACGTTTTTTCTTGAACACTTACTACTTCCATTTTGATAGGGTTGCACAGAAGTCATGGTATGGTTTTATTGTAAATCTTTGTAGAACTCCAAAGTTAGTGACATAAAAGACACACAGTCAAAAGAACCCTTCTGGAGTAAATAATAAAAGTATTGACAGTCAATTTTTGTGACTTAGTACCTCCTCTTATCTAGTAGAAAAAAAGAAGTCAGTCTGTCATCCTGGGAAGATCAAGAGGGTTGTTTGATCAGAGGTGTGTAAGATTCTTTCATGCATTGCATACTGAACTACAAAATAGATTGCATTCTAGTTTGAAACAGTTCTTACAATGTGGAATAACTGGCTAGGATTCACTTTTTGCCTTAAAAGCCTACTACCCTATAAGAAATATCAAGATAACGTATAGCAGGATGTATCTATAAGGGTTTTTTTTCTACTCACTTTAGAAAGCAAAGCATTTTTCAAGGCAATATTCCAAAATTTTGTGACCCAAGAAAATGCAGAGAAGCAGCAATTAAAAAGTTGGCATTATCAGATGCTTAATTTTTAATAAGCTTTCTATTCTATTTTGGATTACATGGAGGATGTTCTGTGTCTGTTAAGATTTGAGTGTGAGTAGTTAAAAATTTTGCCTGTAACAAGACTTTGAAATACAAAAATACTTGTAACAACTTCTAGATATCTATTAATTCATGCGGGTTAAGGCTGTTTAGGAATTTAGGTAATCCCCATTCAGAAAAAAATTCTTTGTCAGATTGGCAGAATTCATTCTGGTTTTATGATGTAAGGGGTAACCACATTCCCATTTAACCAAAGATTTCAGAACAGAGTATTTGTACTAAATTCAATTCTTGGCAATCCATATTTTTCTTTTTTCTTTAAGAAGGTAGATGCCATTACATTATCTTATTGTTTTATTTTTCATGCACTTAGTCTTCTGCTTAATACCAGTTGAGTCTTAAGTCTGCTTTATTATGTATCTATCATCTGTGTTTCATGACAGAAACTGAATGCAGCTCTTCCTACCCAACTGAACCAGGTTATTGTGATGGGGACCTCTTAATGAAGTTGCAATTTTAGGGATGATCTAGTAGCATAATGGAAACATTCACATATTCATGAAGCCTAAAGTCATTATTTCAACCTTTAAATTTACTAAATCTGCACAGAGTCATGTTGTGCATTTATCCAGCAGTTAAAAATATATATTTTTTTTTTCTTGCTTATTTTATGACATTAGACATTACTCAACTTATTTTCTAGGAAGATTTTGCAGATGTTTCAAAGACAGTAAGAGGGCTTACTCAATTACTGAGTGAAGGTGAAATGAGTCGACTCCTTTAGAAACCATGTCAATTCAATTAATTTTCATTAGAAAACACTACAGAGATTTATAATCCCAAAGTATCAGTAATTTATAATGTTTGCATTTGAAATTTTAATTATATCCTTGTTGAACCAAACAGTGCATCATTAATTCTCAGACAGCGAAGGCTAGTGTTTCATTACTAAAATGGGCTTTAAGTTTGCTCTGTGTCGATCTCAGCTCTCTGGTGGAGACACAAGATAGTAGGTGCACCAAATACACAAATGGAGGTTGAACTCACTTTTTTTGAATCTGGTAACTAATATACCTTAGTATATACATTAATAATGGATAGCAGCTGCAATCATCTTCGTGTGGTCTTGCCTATGTAACTCTTAACAAAAGCGATGAGCCAAGTTCTACTTCAGAACTATTTTAGGAACTTGAAAGGCTCCACACAAATTTTTGTACTGGCACAGGCAAGTGTAACCCATTGGGTTTACTCCAAATTTTTGTTGAAGGTTAACAGTTACAGTCTTAAGGGTGTCATAGTTCTCAGTGTTAATCATTAATTTATTCTCTTGACAAACAGTTTGTTGAATAATATGTAGAGAGAGACTTGAATTTTTGCATAGTAATTGTTTATGGTTCTGTTATTGTTTGTGGTTCTGTTACTCCATGGTCCTGTATGCTGTGTGAATTCCCAACAGCAAAAAATTCACCAGCCTTTTTTCCTTATCTTGAAATAAGGAACATGTCTCTTTCTGGTAGACACTTTATTTACTAGTTACACTGTGACAATTGTTACTCAAATATTGCTGAGCGGTCAGATAGAGGTTTTTTCTTAAATAGTACCAAATGCCATAAGGAAGTCTTTTTTTCTCTTAGCAGTACTAAAATTTGAAATAATACTGCAGTTCTAAACCATCTTGTTAATAATTGTGCATATCTACAGTAATAAAGCAGTGAAATTATTATTATGTAATACTATAGACTTGATTCTTCCCCCCCCTCCCCTTATTTGAACATGAAGCCCTGTGGACAGAACATGCGTTCTGGTTTCTAAAGTTCAACTTTATTAAACTTAATAATGAACTAGCAGAAGATTTTTTTTAATTATTTATTTATTTAGCTTGTCTGACACAATTGATGATCTAGGTTCTCACAAGGAAACCTCTTGTCCTTTGAAGTGTTTCTGAAAGGTACAACTGTGATATAACTTCTGTTCGGTTAGCTAGGACATACGATGGCTTATCACTTCTGTGTCGGACACATGATGGTTTACAGCTTCTGTGTTGGCTGTTGAAGGGATAGCTAAATGGGCACAGAACTAGAGTAGAGCAGACAGGCTGTGATAGAAAAGCTGATGTAATAAAAAGCCCAGTCTTCACAGTTCTTGAACAGATTTGAAAAGCTTTTTGTCTAGTGTTTGCATTTAGTTGTCATAATTTCAATCTGTCCCTTTATTTACTGTGTGCTGTGCTGTGCTATGCTATGGGTTGTTGTCAGATGTATGTATTCACTGTGGCCTTTACTGTACCCGAGATGGATAGTCTACAGAAACAGACATTTTCTCCTGAGTTTGTCACATCTTTACAGCGAAGGCAGATGTATTATGAAATGTGTGTCTCTCGCCAGCTCCCTTGATTCCTAATGTCTGTGATATCTGTCTCTGTTTGTTCCACTTCCTCTGAGTTTCACCTTGCTGCCCTTGAGCTTCTACCCCCCTTCATTGCAACTTTTTTCCCGCTTGAGTTCTAAGGATTTGTCTTACTGTTGTGCCTGTCTTTTGCTTTTCTTTCATGACCTCTGTTTCTTCTGTTGCTGAAGCTAATGTTTCTCTTTGCCACTCACCAGTAGGGTTTGTGTCCCTATCTCCCTGTTTCTCCTCTGACTCCATTCCTTAACCTGCTCCTGAGCTTAAAGGAAAATTGGAGTGGAAAGGTAGATTAGCAAGTAAACTGATCAATGGCCATTTGATAACCTTCCTCCCAACTTGGAACTCCCAAACCATGAGTCTTGCTCCAATATGTCAGGCAAAAATGAATTCCATTGGAAGATTTAAAAAAGAATGTAGTAAAAAGAACAAAGCAAGCAAGCACCACAGGGAGCTTCTACCATTCTGTCTCTTTCAACAGAACATTAGGTCTTGGAAGCTGTACTTCTAAAGCTTTCCTTGGAAAATAACTTTCTTTTATTCTCTGAAGAACTTTATGCCCTCAGGATAGATACCAGCACTGTGTAGCACACTCCATGCAACAATCCCATCCCATGGAGAGGTGTTCAACTTCACTGAATTCTTCATGTAGGTTTAGCAATATCTATTTGCTGGACCGATCTTATTGATTGGTTAGCAAATGAAATGGAAATTTATGCAGGTGCTGTAGGAAATTGTGTTTACTACAAGAGAGCTTTATTGTGTTCAAGAAGTGAGCTTTGCAGAGGCTGTAAAGTGGTGGCTGTAGGCCTTAAAAATAATGTACAGAGTGAGCACAGTGATTAAAATATTTTGTTAGGGAGCAGTGTGATGACGTCTTGGGAGCAGTGTGACATCTTCTGTGTGAGGTGGTGTTTTCAGAGTGAGGCTTATGTAAAATCTCCTGTTGTTTCCAAGTGGATCAGTGGTGCTGCTGCATAAAATGGTGTATTCTTGTGCTGGGAAGCTGGCTTATCTCTAGCTCTTTCAACAATCATGTTGATTGCTAAGATATGACTAGATCCAGTCTAACAGTGAGACTGTAAATCTAATTTTAAGGTGCAATGCTGAGCAACACTAAGTTCTTTAGAAAGGTCTGTCATTTTTCAAAAAAACCGGTGTGATGAGGTCTTAGAATGAAAAGATTTGTGATTACAGTAGCACCACTGTTCTCTCTTAGGCCATCCTGTTTGAGGGAGTCCAGAATTGTGTAAATGTCTACTAAAAACATGGTAGAGTCAGTGTGGCTTTCCTTTACCTTCTAGCAGAGACACACAAGAGTTTGACCTTCCTGTTTCTAGTTAGTAAGGGCATGGAAATGGATTTGGGATATCCTTTGTGAAAAGAACATTCTAAACACTGTTTGAATTCTACCAGCGGGTAGAAGACTGTAACTGTCATTTGTCCTCAACTCCTGAAAGAAGTGTAAGAAAAAGATTTATGCACATTCCCAATACCATGCATATAGGTAGCTGATATTTCTGAGATCTCCTCACCTTCTACATACATAGAAGAAAACTGATGCTGAGAAATATGGAAATATATGGTATTTTTGAACACAAGAAGAGTAGTTTATAGCAGTACATAAGATATTTTCATGTTTAACAACTTCTCATTAAGCCGTGTTGCACAGGTTTCATCTAGGCTTCATGCCCAGATGCCCCAGTGTTTATTATATGGGAGAAGACACTTGCTTAGTGGATATAGAGGACATATGTTACCTATTATGTCTTCACTACCACACATAGAAATATCAGTTGGATTTTATTTTGTGCTATTTGTGTTTTTGTTTTTTGTGGTGGTTTTTTTTTTTTTTTTGCCTTTGTTTGTTTGTCTGTTTTGTTTTAGTTTGGTTTTTCTTTAAGACACACAAACCTAGGTGTTTTACTTGAACTCACCAAAATTCCAGAACATAGATTCTTCATAAGTTTATTGATTGCCTATCAGTTTTGACACAGGGAAGTTCTCAAGATTGCTTCCTATTATTTTGCTTCTTGATCCCAACAGCCTGTGGTAATACTTCTTTATTTTATTTTGACTGGAAGTATTCTTTAATGGAATATTCAAGTCCACAGCCAACAAACATTGAAAGAGTGTGTTGAATACAAAATTAAGACACTTTGATAAAATCCTTACACAGAAGTCATGTATGGCTTTATTGAATAGATCTTTCACATGGTAAAAGAATTGCAGATAAACTGGCTTCTAGTAAAAGAACAGTTAATGAGGATGGTTATAAAGAATTAAAAAAATCAAGGCAAAAGATAAAGAAGCTCCTTTATTTCAAAACCATTCTTTTTTTTTCTGCTGGTGGACAAGGGTGTATGTGTTTCTTACTCGAATGCATTTGAGATGAAACTAATCTACAAAAACCTTTTTTCCTAATGCAGTATCTGACACTTCAGATTAAGATGTTATAAACCCATCTTTCAGTGGTAACAGTAGGTGATATTTTTCCCATAGATATTTATTATATAAAGAATAAATGTCATTAATGTAGAAGTGTCATTTTTCAAAGGTTTAAGTTTGGTATTTTTATGGTTTTTTTCAGAGCATATATGTGAAATTGTCTTGCAATTAGGAACCAGAACATCAAAAAATTCCATTTCTTTTATGGGCCATGTTAAATTGTAAGAGTGACATGGGTAGCAGATCATTTGGTGTTACTCTGGCTGCCTCAGTGTTCTTCCCCACAGTCATACTTGAAGGCACCAGAAAATGGTTTGGTTCTCTCATTTCAAGAAACTTGGATTTCTGATAAACAGTCCATCTGGCAAACTAGTCTTTGACAGTGCATTTTGTCATATCCTGGAGCTTTGTCATTCAGTGTGTGTGTTCAGTAACTTTGAGTCCAGGAATTTTTTTGGTCATTATGATGTGTATGATTTCAACAGTTTGGTTAGGAATGGACTTGAAAGACTATGAGCTGTTGCCAGCAAGAATTAAGCTCATATTTTTAAATGGAGAAAGGCAGAACTAATACTTTGACAAATACACTGTTCATTAAGCAGATGTAGATTGTATTTCCACCTTCCTTGACTCTCAGTTTGTTTGGTTGTCTTTTCTTCCCTTGTAAAATCATCCCTTTAAGATGATTATGATTTTTTGTTGTTGTTCAAAAATAACCAAGGACATAATGTTACTATCTGTGGTCTGTTCTTTGGATGATGATGGTGGTATATTTCTTACAATAAGGGAGTTACCGTGAACTAGATTTAGGCAGCTGGTTCATTTCATGCTGTAGAACAATCACAATCAGAATTCGTACTGGTTTTAAGTTTTTAAAGTTCCTCATTTGCAATTTCTGAGCAGACTGATGAAAGAGGTAGGGTCACAGGAGGTAAGAATGAAGGACTTGGATAGAAGAATAAAAACAATGAGGAAAAAACCCCCATAATAGTTAAGCTGGTATATAAACATAGATGAGTTAATCAGTTGTAACTGTAACAGTACAGTACATCAGAACTCAATAGTAAGTGCTAAAAATTCTTACAAAAGGAACATTTTCATCAACAAGTCTTCTGAATGCTATAGACATATGCAGTGTTTCCTAGCAATTTTTCTTTCTGTGGGATGAAAGAACAACTGCTTACACTGGAAATCTTTCCCCTCATGTGGTGGGCAGTTGCTGTGCTATGTAGTTGGCTTGAGGAAAACAAAACAAAAAAACAAACAACAAAACCAACCAACCAAAAAAAAAAAAAAACAAAAAAACCAAACAAACCAAAAAACCCCCAAAACTAAAAAGGTAACTGCAAATTTATTTCTGTAATCCGGCCAGAATACCCCTTGGCTTTTTTTGGAAGCTGTTCCAGCATAACTCTTTTGCTAATGTTTTTTTGTTGTCCTAATACTGTTTTTTTCTGTATGATGGATGCATAGTGTTTAGGAATAGCAAGAGAAGAAGTAGGAAGGGATGAACTGGAGATGTTTTTATGTGTTTTTGCATGACTGCTTCTTTGTTCCAGTATTAAAGCCTAAGGCCATGCTTTTGAAGTGCCTACTACTTCTGAATGTTCATTGAAATACTCTTAAGACACATTCTGCACGTAACAAAATGTGACTCTTTAACAGTATTTCAAATGGGTTATCTGCAGTCAGTAATAATTTCTAAAAGCTGATTAATCTTTCTGTGGTGAAGAAATGCATACTGTCCCTTAATATCAATCTGCTCCCGCTAATACTTGAGAACCTACATTATAAAGCAACAAATCCAAGTGTAGAAAATGGAAGTATTTTTCTTATTCGTTATTCTACTTTCTTTTTCATTATTTTCCTTACTTTATCTTGGTAAAAAATAGAGGATGATTGGAACACCCAAAGGGATGAAATAATGATCTCGATGGGAAGTTTGCGAGCTTGGAGACACTGCTGTTATATAAATGCGTATCGTGGGCCTATATAAATCTCTATGCCAGGGCAAACTAAAGCGCTGCAGTAGGTTTTGCTCAGTACTAGTTCAATTTACAGATGTGGAGTAAGCACAGTAGAAGGAGAAAATGATGAAATAATGTGGTTTTTAAGCAAATGTTTATTCATGAAGTTCCCATTTTTCTGCTGGTCCTGTCTGGCTGACTGGTCTCTCAGCAGGTTGTGTAGCAAACGCCACATGGTGGGGTAGCAGGCACAAACTGGCAGTGCTGAGGCAGCTGTTCTACAGTCACAAAAAAAAAATATTAAAGCACAACTCAGCTGGAAAAAAAGTATTTTCTAGAGTAAAGACTTAATTATTCTTTCACCACTTTTAATATAATATGAAATAAACTTACTGATGCCATTAAATTATGTCTGATTGATGCTACAGGAGGCTGGGTTTTTTTGCTTCTGAAAGGATTTCAGAAAAGTGTTGTCCATAAATGAAGTGAGCCTTATTTAGTATTCTGTCCTACGGGAATAATTTGGGACATAATATATATGCAGTACAATGAGAACTGAATAGCTTCCCATGCTAGTGCTTTTTGAAAACCTGCTGTTTTCATCTCTTTCACCACAGACGTGTTGCCTGCAAACTATTTTTAAGATTAATTTTGGCATTCTGCAGTATTGATTTTTGTGACTTGATGTGACTCAAGAAAACTAATCTTAGGTTTGCGTAAAATTAGAAGGTGATTAAGGACATTAGATATACCTTTTTTATTTTCTTTAGTGGTTTGTCAGCTTGGATAATGGATGTGTTATTGTTTCTTCTATCTCATCTTGAGGTGTTTATAGTTGTTTAAACTGGACTATACTATTTGTAAGTACAAAGAAAGGTAGATTATTTGTGGTACCTTAATGAGATAATTCCTAACGTGACTAATTTTGAGTTCTATAGATACGAGATGCATAACTGGCATCTGGGTTATGGAAAGATTACTCTGCTACTGTTAAGTAATGTAAATGCACTTGACATTTCATCAGTTTAATAAAGCATGGTACCCTGAATTTATTTGTAGTCACAAACATCAGATAGTAAATTTCTAAGACAAAAAGCATTTTCAGATGAACTTTTGCCAGTATTCTTCAAGAAAGTGTTTTAAATATCTTATAGTTTATCATATAACTTTATAACCATATTTACTTTTTAGAAACACATCCTTTCACCTATTATTTACATTGGCCATCTTCACGTATGAACAAGTTTGTTAGGGTAGTGAAAATGGATTTACAGGTGAGCACTTTGGGATCTAGCAGTGCTGCACAGGCAGAGTTTGTCCTTTGCAGTGAAGTCAGCATTCTCTTTCACATTCTTGCTAGACAGGTGAAGTATTTGATATTTTGGTCTACATTGTTGTATGTTCTGAGTAAGATGATCGTAATCTTATTTTCAGAAAGAAGTTATAGGTAAACTAGTTTTCAGAGTAGCAACACAATAATTTGGTTTGATCCTACACAAAATGTGTGTATTCAGATGGCTGCAAGCAGCTCCCTGCACCAGCCAGAGTGAACAGAGCTCCAGGATGTGCTGGTGGAGGTTGTTAAGGATTTGGTTGCAGGGAGTGACTGTACCGGGCCAACGTTTGTCACCAGCATCTTGGTTTTCCCCTTACTGTGTCTAGCCACTGAAAATAGCTGAACGCGTGGCAAGCGACCCTGTGCATCGTGTTCTGCACTTAGACAGGTGTTCTGCACTTAGACAGGTGTTCTGCACTTAGACAGGTGTTCTGCACTTAGACAGGTGTTCTGCGTAAATGTTACCACGTTATCTTCTTCCATGCAAACCAATTGCCCACCCATGTTAATACGCGTACTTAATTTTCTGTCTCCTGCTCTTTAGTGAAATCTGTTTAGTCTTATTAGGGCTTGTGGTACTTTGGTGTATTCTCAATCCTGTGACAATTCTGAAGGACCAGATGGCATTACACAAGTTTTTAGCTTAAATAATAAACACTTCAAAAGCCCTTGTAGCGGCTAGTCGGGCGGCGTAGATACCCCCTCAGCAGGAAAGACAGTAAATTTGGCATGTAACAGAGTTCAAGTCAAACTTTAATTGTAAAGCATATTAGCATTTGAAGGAACTCCAAAGCCCTTGTGTGATGTTTAGCTCCTTAAAACTTCTAGTAGTTTTCCTACAGTTTTGCCCATTAAAAGCAGTTAATTAGCTTTTATATGCTGTTTCCTTATTCTGAAAGACTTTAAAGGGACATCACAAGGGTATTTTAAGAAAAACCAACCTAACAGCAGCAACAAAAAACACCCCACAAAACCCACCTTGTCTTTTAGCCCTACTGCAGGCTACAGAAGCTGTAGAGAACAACAACAAAACTAAGTCTCTAATTCGGTGGATTTGAACACAGATGTTTAGAATGGCACTATGAACAAGTTCATTTTGTGACTATTCAGTCTTTAGTAACAATATACATTTAGGAGATAATGTCAGTGGAAGAAGAATTATTTCATGTTAGTAAGTGCTGCCTCCTACTTAGATGTCAGGGCAAAGATGAAGATTTTATGCATAATAAAAGTTGAGGATATTTGAAAGCCATAGAGTAGTGAGAAAAAGTGGTCATTTCTGACAGTTGCTCTTACCATTGTTCTAACCACTTTGCAACAAACTGGTACTTGAACTCATTTAAATCCTTATCATAATACAGTAAGGGACTAAAAGACTTCATCCCTATCATGTTGTAATTAAAGGTTAACTGTGAAATAGAATATCAGAGACCTATTTGAAGAATGCATAAGTACTCTTGAGGTCTTCACTTAAGTAGTACCCACTTACTGGGATCAGCCTGCAATAAAGCACTTGATGTACTCGGGGTAGGGGAGAAGAAGGATGGCAAGAGGGCCATGACAAGAAAAGGTCCCCACTTGAAATTAGTGGTATTAGAATGTCATACAGAGCTCTTAACAAGCACCTATTAAACATCTAAAAAGACTATAAAAGATGGTAAGGGGATGAAGGAATGATCCCATCAATAGAGTTGACATCTAAAAATGGATACTTGCTCATGGGTTTGCTTGTAAGAAACTACATAAGTGTCCTGTTGAAGTATAGGCTTTGTATGTAGAGCTAAGTCCTGAAAAAAAAAAAAAAAAAAACCACAAACTGGATTTTAACTTTTGAGTTTTATCAGGTCATCTAATAGGTACCTGGCTTGTCAGTTCTTCACTTTTCCACTAAGAGAGGGTATGGAATAATAAAAAGCAATAGGTGAAATGCCATTTCCAGGAGAATAGTTTGGTAAAGATAGCATCATAAATATTTTGTCTTTAGGGCGTTTCAGCTGTGCTGCCCGAACTGGGCCATCTCTTCAGGCAGCCTGAAACACACACACAGGGTGTGTTAGTCCATTCTTCAGAAACTCCACTCGAGTTATTTCCAGGGGTGAGACACAACCACAGCACATTAGTACTTCTATACTTTGTGTGTGGCCGTGCAGTTTCTTAAAGCACAGCTACAATAAATTGTCAGAGTTTTGGAAATGTGACTAGAGTCCTGTTTAATTTGGAAGAAAAGATTTGCTACTACTTTGCCACCTTTATTTTCTTCTACATTTTGTTAATTAGCGCTTTATTCATCCTCGATAGTTATGTGACCTTCCGTGACCATTAAGGCTACAACATGTAACTGTGAGAGGTACCCAGATGCTCCTGTATTACAGAGCCAACATGACTGTGATCCTAGAAGAATACTGAGCAGGACTCTAGCTGAGATACTTGACTCATTCCATAAGTCAAGTTATTTTAATTATTTTCAAGAAAAACACATCTGTGAAGTCTCTAGGTGATTTTCAGATAACGTACGATAGGTGCAGAGACTTTACTGGAGATTTATCTCCATTTAGTTTCAGGGGTTTTTTTTAAAGAAGTGGTTATTTTTCTTGTAGTATGGCTCTTTCTTTTTTCCTCTGAGTCTTGGATATATGTTAGCACATTCACCATATGCACAGGACTGTGGAA